>JAVCKT010027079.1:0-27168 GCA_032273925.1 Rhynchotus rufescens | reverse complement strand
GTGCAAGCAGGAGGCAGGTTGTCAGTGGGGCTTGGCAAGGGCACAGCAGTTGGCCCCCGCGTTGCAGATGCAGCAGCACAGTTCCGTGTGGCATACCGAGGTGACAGGCTTCGTGCCTGGGGTTCCCCCAGTGTTGCATGTGAATTGCTGGAGATGTAAGCACTAATTCCAAGTGATACCTGTGTTAAATAAAAAGCAGGTTTAATGCATCTTCTCTGAAGTAGAGGGAGGAGCAATCAGATGTTTCTACCTGCTCCTCTGTGTTAAGTCTGGCGTGGAGCCTGAGGCTGACATTGCCACCACCTTCATGAAAGAGCACAATTATTTTCTCTAATGGTAGTCGAGCAAACAAAGCTGGGGAGCTCTGGCTTTCTCCCATAACCTTCAACTGCAGATTCTGGATCTACTGTATTTTGCTGTGAAACATGGTTTGAAGAGCAGGATGAACTGACTGAAAGCTGGATTTAGAATGTACAAAAGGGCTTCAAACTGGATGCTCAGCTGATGTTTTTTTGCTTTTGATAACTTGCAAGCAACTCATGTCAAAAATATGTCAGAAACTTTTGAAAGGAACTATGGGGCCAGGCTTTTCAATGCTTTCAGGGAGGAGACAAGGCTACAGCATCATTTTTGTGTGTGCCCAGCTTTAGGCGATATACATGAGCCTGGTGTCTTAGGCTTTAGTACTGTTTGAACACTGGAGCCCCCTTCAATTTCCTCAGGAAAATCAGAGTATTGAGGCATTGATGAAAATCTTGATCTTTCGCTGAAGGGAGGTCAAACTGTTTGAGAGTGTTGGTTTGAATTTGTTTGTTTCTTTGTTCAGCTTTGTTTCTTACTGCTGCTGTCTGCATCCCAACATCTCCCAAAGACCAGAACGTACTATGTCAGGTAGTGGTTCCCTTGCTCAAGCTGTTACTGACGTTGAATACTGATGGCTTTAGGACTCGGGAAGGAGGAGAGCAGATGAGGGCTATTCCTTTGCTCTGCCCTCACGTTAGGCAGCAAACACAATGCATCCTTGCTGCGGTCAGGGGCAGAGTCAGCAGATCAGCAGGTATCTCCACGGGGCAGTTCGGCTGACGAGTCTCCCAGTGGGATGAACATTTCATAGCAGCTCTGGGCCAGTGACCCCCCTATTCAGGTACTTCTCCCCCTCTTGCTGTGACAACGTGGTGGTTCTTAGCTAAATGGCAGACTGCTGGCAGACAAGATTACATGAAGATTAGAATCTTGCAAGTAGTATCCCTGTAGAATGGCCTGGATTATTTTTTAAGCCTTTGCTAGCAAAATCCCCATTTAATATACAAGTATCTGATATCTGGTTATAACCATGAAAAGTCTGAGGTGGCAAAACCAGCCTATTTCAGAAGTCTTTTTCTTGTTTTGGTGTGAAACTTATTCCACTGGTAATGGAAAAGTTTTTCCAAACAAGCAATGTCCACTCACAGTCAAAGGATTCAGTTCAGTGGCTATTCTGTAAGCCATGATGGCCACCTCCCTGTAAGTAATTTTAAACTCGTATCTGTGCAATCATTTTGACTACTCAAATCTCAAAATTACATGGCAAAATATCATTTTATTCAATTTCAAAGGTTATAAATAAGCTTTGCAAAGGAAAAGTCATCATAGAAATAACAGCTTAAGTTCAGTGGAAGACTGTCTCTCTGTGACCTTGTACTCTTTAATCTGACTTTCCTCTGAATATATTTAAGCAGCCAGGAGGTAAATAAAATATCTAATCAGTTAAATAAGGGCATAAGAGAGATTAAATACGAAGTAAATAACATGAAAGGCTAAAAATATCAGAATTTGTGATAGAGAAGGTTTTCAGGGACACATCTCTTAAAAAGAAAGTACAGCACTATAAACATTTGCTATGAAGGTAAAGCGATAAACGCGTTTGCAATTTAGTTCGAGAGAAGAAACAGACTAAACTGAAAATGTGGATTATGCACTTGCAGAGTCAAATAATCAGGAGGAGGCAAAAACTTTAGGATGCAATATTGTTTAGTGGGGCAAAAATGCTGTGTTAATTCTGGAAAAACTTGGCTGTTGCATTCATTCTAATGGCTTGAAAAGCTTTAAAGAAGAACAGGCAGAGAAACTGTAAATTTTACAGAAAAGCTATGTGTACAGGAAGATTTATTATCAAACTAAAAATAACTTGAGTATACAGAGTGAGTAAACAAGAACTGTTTGAAATACATGAGTAATTCAGGACATGGAGTCTTCAAGAAAATTGAGTGTACTAGAATTGTTGATGCACGATTTTGATAGACAGAACCACAGTATCATCAAGCAAATGCAGAACTAAATTCTGTCTTTGTGTTTGCTTCCTCCAGCTTAATGTCATTATACATTTCAAAGTAAAATGCTTCAAAATAGGCTTCTCCTAGAGAATTGGGGTCAATTTTGCTGCTGAGAAAGAATGTCATCAGAGACAGCACTGTAGAGCTCATGGAAAGCTGTATTTAACTTCTCGTTTGGATAGCGCTGTGATATTCTTGTTCACATATATTAGAAAATATGTGTATTTGGACAACTGCAAAATATATATAGGCTTTCTAAACTCTTTTCCTTGAGATCAGTATCACTTTCAGCATACAGAAAAGATGTAGAAAAAAATGCTTTAATAACATGTTGAGTGAAATTACTTATTAATTTGAATGAACTTTTTAGGTGTCTTTTTCGTGGCTGATGATCAATAATAAATGATGCTTCTGACTGTTAGTGTAGCCAAAAACAAAACAACAGTTAAGTGTGCTTCTGCCCACATCGTATGAGGCAGATCTGAATGTGTGGCTGGCAGGTACTGCTCCCTTGGCCTGCCTTCTTGCATGGTTTTGATTTTGGCACTGAAGGCAAGTCCGTGTATTTGCATACATCATTTCATACAGCCAGGGTTGGAGTATTTCTATACCGGGAGTCTGGGTGTTGTATGGTGCCCTGGGGAGCTACGTACATGGAGGAGAAAACACGCTGTGTACATGGTGGGGAAGACTGCGCTGTGTGCATCACCCCTTGGCTGGGAAAGGCATTGAACAGAACCCATGCACTGCAGCACAGAGGCAACTGAAAATGTCTAGAATATTGTCTATGTTAAAAGAAAGCAAAAACTAAAAGACAAAAAATGATTTACCTTTTTTCCTTTCCTCCCTGCCCCTGCAGAGAAGAGAGTGAAAGCGTGCTGACACTGAAGGGCTTGACTCCAACAGGGATGCTGCCCAGTGGTGTGCTCTCTGGAGGGAAACAAACACTGCAAAGCGGTAAGCATGTTTGCCTGTGT
Organism: Rhynchotus rufescens; assembly: GCA_032273925.1. Classification (NCBI taxonomy): domain Eukaryota; kingdom Metazoa; phylum Chordata; class Aves; order Tinamiformes; family Tinamidae; genus Rhynchotus; species Rhynchotus rufescens. Next base: position 23,879 of record JAVCKT010027079.1, on the reverse strand, counting down.
GTGACATGGTGTGTGGAAAATAAAAACGACTTTTTAACTGCAGAAACCAAGAAAAATAACCACAGTCTTAGAGAAAATAAATAAAATGAAGCACAGAGTAAAACAGATGGTTTGTTGTACTTGAGCATTTATGAGCAGTTCATGTGAGGCCACTTCCTGGGAGTCTTTACGTACCACTGATTTTTTTTTCTGGAAAAAGAAGGAAATTTCCTGAAAATCAACTGTTAGGAATGGTGGATCAGCATCACTCATGACTCTTCCACAATTTACAGTGTCATCTTTTGTTATGTGTTTTAAGACCTACTTTTGATACAGTGAGTGCTGAAGATTCAGCTTAGATAATGACACTCAAACTCTTATCTGATTTGTTCTTCCTCTTAGAGACTCACCAATAAAAATAGTTCAAGGAGTAGATTTTATCTGTAGCGATTCTGTGTGACAGCATGAGAACAATTTCACATTCTGATTTAAGCCAAAGTGAAGGAAGGTTCTTGCAAACACTGTTTTTGCCTTGTACACAAACACAATACAGATCGTCAGCTCAGTTTTATGCTAAATGCTTTTTGTAACAGGAAATCCATAAGTTGATAATAAGGCTGTCTTTGATAAAATATTCCTCTTGGAATAAGGAGCTGCGAAGTATTTAATTTACTACTATAATCTCTTTCTTTAATGTGTACATTGCTGTAGAATATATACTAGGCACATAAGAGAGTCTTAAACTTACCCGTAGTTCTCTTGTCAGTACATATAAGAAATAGAATTGTGTTTATATTCTTAACAGTCTCAGCCTCTTCCCTGTTTCCTTCCTAGAGTACTCTTTCTTTGTGTTTTTTTTTCTCTTTACTGTCTCTTTTCTCTTATCTAGAAGATTCAGGTATTCTTTGGTAAAACTTTTCCCATTTTTTCCTTCCCTTTTTCCTTTTGAATGACTTGTGTGTTCTGCACCTAGTAACGCTCTGCTTGGAAAATGCTGCAATATGATTCCACAGGCTGCCTCCCTTCAAGGGGCTGGGGGTCTCATCTAGGCTCTGCTCAGTATTGTTTCCTTAGATTTGTCAGAAAATTTGGCCCAAAGAATATCTGCTGTTGCTGCCCTGGCAAAATACTAGGGAATTAAATTAATTTTTAGAATATTGGCAAAAGTTCTTGCTGCAGCAGTTAAAAGGCAAATCTCCTCATACTGCAGTATTCTGGCTTAGTAAAACATCTCTATATACAGGCTTCTTTTATCAGTTGACACATAGTACACCACTCACCATATAATCTGAAATTCGCATAGTTTCTGTTAAGCACATGTTCTCACTATTGCATTAACAGAAAATATGACTGGTATGTTCTATGGCAGTACCCATTCTAGTCATCTTTTTTTTTTCTTCTCTAATGTGTCAGTGCTGGTTTGGATCTGGTTACTCATGTTCTTTTCCTCATCGTAGTTACTGTGGTTTCGTTTATTTTGAGTTCACGTTGGTTTAGTTCCTTAATTCTGCCATCTCTCTTGCTGTGTGGCTCTAGAGCCATATGCTTACCTTGTGCATGTGGACTTCTCCACTTGGCCCATGCAGCAAGATGATTGTATACCTCTTCTACTGTTGACTCAATCCATATTTAACATCCTAATTAAAAAAAGACAAAAGACTAGTTTGGCTTTATGGAAGACAGAAAAATTTCTACCCTGAGGGAAGTAAAAAGAAAAGGTGAATTCCTGAAAGTTTTGCTTTTTGACTTGCTCTCTAAATGAGTGGAGTTCTTGGAAATCAAAATACTTTTTAAATATTGGACCTGCCATTGCTATATGAGATTGTATTTGCTGATTGGTTTCAGCTTCCTAATATCCAGCGGCGGAATTAAATTCAAGTCAAACCTCCTGGGTAGCATTTGAATGCAGATGGTGTTTTAAAGAACAATCAATGATTTCAAGACAGGAGTGAAATACAGTTTGCTCCTAGCACTGCAGCAACCTCCTGATAAACTTTTCTCTCTCTGACCAGGCCTTGCAATTTTGGGGGCCTAGCAGTTTTCAGTTTTGAAACATGAAAAAACACCATTAATTTTCAGAAATTGGGTTGTTGTAAAGGAGGTTTGCAGTTGGAGCAGACTGAGCAAGCCTGCAAGCCGAGGACAAGTTGTCTGAGCAAATTCTCTCCCATGTTGCAGGGAGCTTTCTTTTCGTCAGGAGAGAGAAAAAATATTCCTGAAGTTGCACGTGTGGCATTTTTGCTGCTGTAGTGGCAGCAAATACTTTTCCAAGGTGACCTCTTCAGTCGGGTGATTTTTTTTTTTTTTTTTTTTTTTGGTGATGGCTTTGTCACATTTCACTTTTAACAGTGCAAATGCAACTGCTCTTTTTAAATGCTGTAGAAATTATACAATGAATGTAGCAGATCAGATGTGCAATATGGAAGACCTTTTCACTTTGTAATTTTTGAGTCAAAAGAAAACATTTAAGTATGTCTTTAAGAGCTTTTGATATGTGAATCTTTCTGCTTCAAAACAAATGTTAGCTTAATTCAATCTGCAGATTATTGTTTTGTGTAGCATTTCTGTGTGTGTCTGTTTTGCCAAAATCCAGCACTTACAGTAACATTAGTGTATTAGCTCCTTTGCTATTCACTGACTTGTTCTTAGACTTAAAATCCTCTGCTCATTTTCTCATTCGTTTTGCTACCCCTTTCTTCTCTTCAGCTACTGTTGAGGCTATTGAGGCTGATGAAGGTAAATTGGCCAGTCCCCTTTCTGTTGCTCCTACAACAGATAAGGGCTCTGCTGGGTGTATTCATTTTGCTGTAGCTTGTACAGATTGTGTGGGTGTTGGGCTAACAATTGTGGCTCGGTATTAACCAAAATGTAATTGCTTTAAAGGGGAAAATGTTTTGCTTTTTTTTTCTGGTGATGGTGGTGTCTTTTTCCTTTCCTGAAAGTTGCAATCACCGCTGGAATTTGGGTTACCTTGAAGCAGGCACTGAGCAGTGCACAGGCAGAGGTCAGGGGCTTTGCATTTCAGGGGACACAACACGGCGGCGGCAGCAGCGAGTCAGCGCTCTGCCACGCAGCTCACGCTAAAGGCCAGGTCATTTTTCCGCCGCGAATCATTTTCAGCAATCCCTGGTGTTGAAAAACACACAGCTTTGATAAACATTCCCTTTTTTTCTTTTCTTATTTTTTTGGTGGTGTTTTTTATCCTTCAGTTTTTCCTTTTTTTTCTCCTCTTGTAGGTCACTAGTAAAAAATTCTTATCAGTCTTTTGTTGCAGTTCAGCATGTTTCTGTTTCTCTTTAAAAGTAAAACATGAGACATTTGTCTGCAAGCTGTCTGTTTCCTCTGGTAGTGGCAGTTTACACACTGGGTATTTGCATTAGAGCAACCATTAACATCAGCACCATTTAAGCTACAAATGTAAAGTGACTGGCTGCCTCAGAGTTGGAATGACTAGTGCTTAGAATGGGCGCTTCATTGATAGACCTCCAATTGAAGCAATTTTTTATCTATGTTAAGAAGTGAGCAATAACATATTGCACTATAGAAGTAAAATATTCAGTATTCTAAAGTTTTGGAAGAAGAATTTTCAGAATTCCCCTTTAAAACAAAATTCTTCAGTTGTATTTTGTTCTTGCCCCTATCAAATTTCCTGAAGGAATTTTTTAGTTAATTTAAGGAAAAAAAAAAAAAATTCATGATCGCTGTCCATTGGTGAGATGTGCCCCTTTGGCCAACTGAAATTGTTTTGATTTTTTTTTGCAAGGCAGTGATTAAAACTGTAAACCAATAAGTAAGAGAAAATACAACTGCTTTCTAAATAGCAGTGAGTAAGCTGCTATTTATGTTGGAATTATCTATTCCTCTTGGCAATCTCTAATCTGCAGTGTGCATTCTCGTTGACAGTTTGGCTGTTTTCTGTGACTTTCTGTGACTGTGTTGTGTTCAGTAGACTCTCAATGTAAACTGCTAATACTCGTTGTCTGACCAGCAACTACAGCAGAGCACCTTCTTCAGTATTACAGATTATATATAATGTGTCTGCTCGAAATGCAACCGATTGACCGTGACCCCTTCCAGCAATATTCCCTCCTCCAGTGAATCCTTGGTTGGCCATCGCCTCTAGTTAGACCCGGTAGTCCCTGTGGCGGCGGCAGGTCCGCGCAGACCCAGCTAAGGATGGACAAAACGTTGCTTCCTTTTCCAGCTGCCACTGGCACCAGCCACTCGGTGCCGCCCGTTCAGCTGCTGCCTTAAGGGACTGGTCGGGGTGCGTGTCAGACACCTCCGCTTCCGCGGTGGAGCGTAAAGGGGGAAGGCCGGGAACGCCAAGGGAAGCACCTTCCTGTAGGGCCTGTCCTGTTTCCTCTGCTCCATCCCTGCTCACCTGACTAATCACCGTCCTGTTGTGGGTGTTTTCCTGAGTTGAAGCAATGGGTGTTTAAAGACATATTCCAAGATAACCGTGGTGAAACTGCTTAAGGAAATAAATCCTGGGGCAAAACGTGATCTGACCATTTTCAGACAAATTGTGGCTAGAATATCGGCATGAAAAGGCTTTTCTCACTCCTCATAAAATGCAGAGAGCGACAGATTGGTACTGGGGATGAGTTTTGGGTTGGTTTGTTTTGTTTGTTTTTAACAGAAGTGTAAACTTGTCCAGAATGGAGGAGGACTTTCAGGGTAGAGAGGAGATAAAGGGAGGGAAGGAATCCTGAATCTGATCTTTGAAACTCCTATACCACTTTCTCTCCTGGGAGTTTGCAGTTTCCTGATACTAACAGACTATTTCTGCTTGATGGCATGTTAAGATAGAGGCATAACAGAAGTGTGGCCGGCGTCCTGGGATTTCAGGAGGTGGATTTGGTGTGTAGGAGAGGGAAAAAGGCACGGAAGGCTTTTGCGGGCTCTTGGAGTTGTGACCGCCTCGCCTGCAGTGCATTTTTCTCTTTGGCTTTAAACCTAAATATGTTAAATCATTAAAGTAAAAATGCATATATATATATATATGTGTGTGTGTGTATATATATATATGACATGCTCTTCAAATGTCTCCATGTTACAATATGTATCTGAGCCTGGGGCTGCCCTCCAAGACCCATGGGCCATCATTAATGCTATTGCTAAAAGGCAGTTCAAAATTCTTCACTTGGAACTTTGGTTCCTTGTTTTTCAAATGCAGTTTTCAAAGGTTAAAGTTCAAAGTTTAAATGTGCCAAAACACCACGATCCCTTGTCTGTTGCCCTGCTTTACTGTTGTTGCATACGAGCTGCTTTCCCCCAGTCCGTGGAGGTCAGGGAGGGCGACTGCCCTGAGGGACCAGCGAGCGTCCCGTGTGCGATGGGGACATTGTAGCGCCCTCCCAAACTGGGCACGTGGCGGCTTTGCTGTCTGCCTGTGGCCTCTGCTTTTGGCTTTTGTGTGGTCTTTGAAAGTCAGCTGGGAGCTTTGCCTAACCACGCAAGACGACGCACTAAGGCTCTAAGTTCAGAGGTGATACCAACCTGGTGACTCTTGGCCCCTAAGTGTTGTTCCTTGGGACAAACTCATGTTTCACATCAGCCGCTTAGTATTTTAAGCTGAACCCCAGTGGAGAGCAAAGTACCAGAAGTTGATCTTGTTGAGAGAGAGAGAGGGGGAAAAAAAAAAAAGTTGGTTTGCAAGAGACTGGTGCTTAACCTCCAGCTCTTGCTGAACACGGTAAGGAGTCCGTCGTGTGGTCAGATTTTGCAGTGTCCCCTTCTCAAAGAAGGACTTTCTGGTGGCTAAGTTGGGGGAAAGACTGCCGAGAGTTTAAAGTTGCTAATTTTGCTTTTTAATAATCCTTTATTTAGCTATCAAAGGATTTTCACCCCAACATAAGATCACTAGCTTCGAAGAGGCCAAAGGCTTAGATCGAATTAATGAGCGAATGCCTCCGCGCAGAGATGTGCCCTCCGATGCCAACCTTAACTCCATCAACAAGGCAATCTCCACAGAGACTAATGGCACTGACAGCAACGGCAGTAATAGCAGCAATATCCAGTGACCACTGCCAGGGGAGGGGGGTTGAGCTGCAGGGCGCGACGGGGTTGCTGCACGGCAGCAGTTGGATGTTCTTGCCTCTGATCCTAGCTTTCTTGCTCTGGGGGCCAGGTGTTGGATTCCGTTTACAAAATCATCTATGAAGAGATCGCAACCTTTATTTTGGTGGGAGGGGGGTGGGGGATCGACACCTCCTTTGGATATGCCTTTAAAATGCTTGTAGAAAAATGAAAGCTAATGCTGGTATATATTGCAAAGTTAGGGGAATGAACATGTTTTCCTACTGCATTGGGATCTTCTAGATATGTTAATGAAAGGCCTTTTATTATGTTACTGGACATGAAAACTTTGTTTAATTTCTTACTAACTATTGTACGTTTACAGTTGCACCACTAAACATGGACAACATCAAAACATTTTTAACAAAATGTACAAACTAAATAAGGACTATTTATTGATAATGTTTTGCTACTCTTGTCAGACAATGGCTATGATATAAATTAGGCAGTCTTTAAAAATACAGAAAAAAAGAAAAAAAAAAGAATGTTGGAAATTTGTTTAAAATGCCAAAAAAGAGAGAGTGAGCGAGAGAGAGAATTTAATTTTGTACAGATTATGCTTACCTCAGGTTTCTTTAGTGTGCTTCAATGCCCTTCTTTAAATATAACACTTATCTTACTAATTTGGCAGCGATTATCCTTTTCTTTGTTTAAACAAAAACTGGAATAATTATAACATTTATCTTTTTTTGCTGTTTATATTTAGGGGGGTTTGGTTTGGGGGGTTTCTGGGTTTTTTTGGTAAATCAAGTCTTGGTTGTGGCTTGCTGAATTTAAATATTTATGAGTGGTGCATTTTTAAGTATAGTGAACAAGACACCATATTAAGTGCAGTGAAAAGCATCTATATTCTGTAAAAATCTGCCTATGCATGTTTTTTAAGAAACAAAAATGGCTGTATAGGCCTGTATGGGACTGTAATGCGCTTAGTGGTCTGACTTATACTGGAAATGTATGTATACTGGCGTACTTTATATTCTCTAAAAAAAAATGCTTAATGCCTTTGAAATTTTGTAATCAAAAAAAGCTTTGAAAAAATCTAAGGGGAGAGTATTCTTAAAGTTTTTAACATAAGCTTGTCAGTGCACATATAGATGGGTAGCATGTTTAGCAAACCTTGTGAAATTTAAATAAGTTTGTAGTTACATGTGGAATTCTAAATGCATGATAACTGTTAACGTCATAATGGTTTAGTCATTTTGTTCTGTTCTGTCATGTGCCACAAAATGTGTAATTTTTTCACTTTTTCCCTTTGTATATCAGTTATGGGTTTCAACTGGTTCATTCGAAAAAGGAAAAAGAAACAAAACAGTCCATTGATATTTTTTAACAATTGTATAAGTGCCCAAGTAACTCACTACAGCCTACAGCCTTGCCTTTGTAATTTGACTTCGAAATGTTGGCAATCAAAGCATGCACTTGTAACAATGAAAGAAGCATTTTATATTACTACTCAATAAAAATGTGCATGAACCTAAGCGCTCTCCCCTTTCTTGGTGCCGCTGGCGCAGGCGCCTCGCGCAGCCGCGCGCTCGCACTCTCACACGCACGTTTCTACCTGTTGGTTTGCAGAAGAGGAGGCAGCTCAGCCAAGAGGAGGACAACACACCTGCTTCACAGCTCCAGGTCAGTCCTGTGCTAAGGAAAAATGTAGCTGTTGCCCAACTGTTCTAGGTTGCTTCATCTGCAAACTTCTCATATTTCTCTTTTTCCCCTCAAGTTCTGTTAGAGTTGCCTTTTTTGTTGTCTTTTGTTCCTGAAATGAGCAGTATGTAGCCCAGAAATATAGAGCACACAAAAGCCTCTGTCCTCCGTGTTCTCTCCCTCGCCAGGCGTGCCCTCTGCTTGAAAAGCGCCTTTTTCCCCCTTAATGTTGTTGTTCTTCCAGCAGAGCCAGAGACATGGCGTATTCGAGCACAGTAATTAGCACGGGCTGTTAACATCTTCTTTTAACCAAGATCTTCAGCACGAGCTGTTAACATCTTCGAGCTGTTAACGTCTGGTGTTGAACCACTCATGCTGGGGGCAAATCAAGATAACAGACTTCTTTTTTAAGCAAAGATTTGTAGGTGTAAACCTAAATTTACAGTAAGTATATAGACCTGGTAGAAATAGACTTCTCTGGCCATAGAAGCAAAACTCAGGGCAGGAACGGGCTCACGCTCTTCCTCTGGGGCTTGAGAATCCTGCGCGTGTAATTACACTATGTGAGAGGCATCCCATAAGCAAGGGGCACAGACTGCCCTTGGAAATGTTCTTAACCAGCTCTTCCTTCTCTTTCAAAAGGTAGATTAGCCTCATTTGTGACGTTACTTGATGAAAAAGAAATCAGTGCTTTTTAGCATCAGATTTCAAGTGCTTTTTTTTTAGTTAAAGATGTAAAATATAAAAGCTGTGCACTTGTTTTCTCATTTTCTCCCTAATTGTCCTCAGCATCCGTCCAGTCCATCCTCCTGTGAAGAACTGATGAAAAATGCCCAGTGTTGTGGTGTCGGGCGTATTGCGTTAGTCCGCCTTGGAGGTAGCAGTATTAGCTGTCTATGTGGTGCCTCTTTCTTCTGTGTTTTTCCCCTTTTAGCTCAGTTTCTTAATTTTGACAGAATATGAGTTGTGGCAAAATGCAGTGAATTTATATATCTAGGCCTAGAGAGCTAGATCAGTTTTAGGGTTTTTTTTATTTTTAATCATGTAAAAATATAACATATGAAGGGGAGAGATGTGCAGAGTCTTAACTAGTCATCTGATAACTGAAAATGGTCTCCACAAAAAGTAATGCTGAAAGTTCAACTGAGGGTTTTATCTGCCTACATGCTTGCTAGTGGAGGACCTGTAAGTTCTTCTGGTAAGTTGTTCTGCAGACGTGTCTGAGCTAGTGCCTCTTTGACACTCATTTTTATTGTCAGTGGACAGTTGTCTGAAACCTCTGGAGGTCCTTGGATATTATATGGAGAAACCTAGCAAGCTAAATTGAGGTCAGGAAGCAGTGCTAAAAACAGCCACAGAAAAATGCTGCTTTTTATCACATCTCCATATTCCTTTGGGGGCAGCAGGAGGCTGGTGAAGCAATAAAGTTCAAAGTATACATTTTTTTTCTTTTAAGGAATAAATTCTAGGCTCAAAATGATTTTTGAATTTTAGTTCCCTAGGAATCTATTTCCTTTCTTTTCAAGACACTGTTGCTCAGATTAGTCAGATCTATGAATCTTCCCACTTCTCTCTGAGAGAGGAATGTGAGAAACTGCTATTTCAAATCTTAAAAAATCATAAACACCAAAACAAGCATTTTGAAGATAGTTTGGAAATCCCTCTTAGTTGTTTTTGGGAAGGTATCTGATTTCAGTTAAAATATACATTTTTTGCACTTAGGTTTTTAGTTATTCAAGTACACTTTCAAATCCTATGTATTTTTAACATGAAAATACCGAGGACTACAACCACCTCCATGAAGGAGACAAGGTAGGATGACTTGATCAAGTTGGAGGTAGGAGGCTAGTGCGGTGTTCTGTTTTGTTTCTTCCTGTCTTGCTGGAATGTTTCGGTAAAGCTTGGTGAGGACGGTGCTGGAGGAGCCCTTCGGTACTGCCGGCTGCTCGGCGGGCTCGGAGGCGGCAGCCTGGCCGCCCCTGTGCCCACACGCTGCCGCGGCCGCCCCTGTGCCCACACGCTGCCATCGGGTTTGCAGCTGTGCCCCACGTCGGCGGGAGCCTCGCGTGGCTGCCTGGTGGAGGCTCGTGCCTGGGTAGCCGGTTGGTTGGTTAGTGCAGTCAGCAAAGCATGAACAAGACAGGGGGATTTTGCTCTCTGGCTGTGACTTCTTGATGCCTGGTTGATGCAGACTTGTGCCTTCAAGAAAGTTCATTTTTCTCAACTTACAGGTAACTCGTGACTAATTTCAGGCAGCCCTAGGCCAGAAGGGCCCATCAGGTTGCAGAATCACAGATGAGCTGCTGCTCACAGGCCCTGGAGACCCCCTGGTCCAGTCTGGCTCAGGCAGGGCTGGCTAGAGCTGCCTGCCCGGGACTCTGGTTGGGCTTCAGCTTCAGGAATGGAGACTCCACAGTGTCTCTGGACTGCTGTTCAGTGTTCAACCACCTTCACAGGTTTTAGGGTTTTGTTTTAATGCTTAAATATGAATCTCTGTGTTTCAGTTTTTGCCCGTTGGCTCTCGCCCTCTCAGTGGGCACTGCCGAGCTGAATCCAATTCACAGTTGTCTTTACAGATATTGAAATTTATTACAGAATTGCAGCCGTTATCAGGATATCAAATAAATGAGAGATCTTGTGCCTCCTTGGGGATGGAGAGGTAACTTTCTTGGCCTGAGGAACAGGTAATTTGTTTATCTGCTACTTGCTGGGTTATTGGTTTCTGTACGTGCTTAATAGACTTTGTGCTTGGACTACAGTTTTTATGATGAGACGAAAGTGGACACCGAAGAGGAGACGGAGCTGATACTGCAGGAGCTTCAACAAGGCTACAGAGCAGGTATTGAGGCAAAAGACTGAGGAGTCCTGCAGCCCTGGAGCAGGGAGCCAGAGGAAGGACACAGACGAGGAGCGGAGGTGGCAACAGAGTGTGGGGTGTTTATTTCAAGTGCAGTTTGTAAGGCTGGGTTAGCAGTGAACTCACAAGAGGATAAGACTTGGGAAATAATATGGGCAGCAAAAGTTTTTAGGTGCCTAGTGAGAAGTGCTGGCAATGTCCCAGAAATTGTGGTTAATAAATGATAATACTAAGAGTTCCTGAAGAGGTGTGAGGAAAAGGGAAGAGGGGCATCAGCTCTGAGTGGGGAAGAAGCGAGGGGGTATCGAGGCCTTGTCAGCCTCCATGTGGCTTTCTGGTTGCAGAAAAATAATAGTCAGTTTTCTTCAGCTCCTAGCAAGCAGCTTCTCCTGCCTCTTTCACCTCCACAGCTTTTTCTTACAAGGGATGATTCATGCTCTTGCTTTCACAGGGAAATACCAGCCAAACCTGCACATCCTGGGAGCACGGCCAGGTACTGACATGGCAGCACTTCCTTCCATCAAGTTAAAGGCAGAGATGAGCTCTTCTCTCCGAGAGCTTTTGACTCGTGAATGCTCTGGGGAGGGAAGAGGGATTCCCATGCCAGAAATCCCCAGGCAGGGAGGCTGCAGCAAAGCGGTGCCGTGAGGCTGGAGCCCGTGTGGGAAATGCACAGGTCCTGCTTGGGATGGAAGCAGTGGAGGGCTGCTTTCTTCCCCAGAGGAGCTGGGAGGCCCTTGGTCCCGCCAGGACCGTGAGGCTGCTGTAGGCAGCAGGGCACCGGCCACCCCCAGACTGCTGCCAGGCTCTGCTGGGCTCCGCCGGGAAGGGACTGTCCTGTTTTTACAGTATTTCAGGAGGCACAGGGAGGCCTCTCTTGCATCCAGTGTAATTCCTGACCTGGACGTGCTGATTTTGAAAGAGTGCAGTGTCTGAATGAGTAGGCAGGTCTTAATGACTCATCTGGCATTTCTTGATGCTGCCTTCCCAGGACCTGCGGCAGCTAAATTGGATCTGAATGCAATGTTTGAGACAGGACGTGCAGGATTGTTGCTGCTAATGGCCATTGGTGGCTAGACACAGGGAAGGAGCAAGGTTATCGGCTTGTAGACTGCTGTGCATTCCTCAGCACATCCTCCTTTTTCCCTTAAACCCTGGACCAGCCAGAGGTTAGCCAACTGCTCTGATCTCTCATTTGTGAGACACATTTCTAGCCTTTCACAGACGCAAAGGCACTTGTAAAGAGGTGAACCTTAAAGATGAGAAAGCCAGAAGAGAGCGAATTGGAAGAGCTCATTTGCAACACACAGTGATTTTGAGTGTTGCGCTGTAGAGCCAAGAGCCCCTCAGGCTGGAGGTTTTTGCCCAGCTCAGGCTCATGCCACGACACTGGCACCCGTTGGCTGTAGGGAGCCTTGGCCACAGTGAGAGCTTAGCTGACCAATTAGAACTTCTTCAAGGCTGAACGGTTCGCGAAAGCAAAGGGCTTTCCACGTGGCGCTGCTCTAATAATTAACACGAGCAGTCAGTTCTTCCACAGGCTCATTTCTTCTCAGGCAGTTCTTGTATTTTTCTGTCAGCGCCAAAGACGTTTGCGTGCCAAAGAGCTACGGAGCGACTCAGACAGCCGTGTCCAAGAGATGTAGGGAGACCAAATAATTAACCTCATAGGGGCAATGCAGGTTTCTTCTGCTCCGGACCGCTTCGTTGCAGTAAGACCCCGGTGTCCCGGTGGCTGCCCCGGCCTTCCTCAGAAGTGGCCGCCTCTCAGGTTTTCGGGCTCGAGCAGTTTCCCTTGCACAACGTACCAAGTGTCACTCCTGTGCCTTGCCACATTTGGGAGGCCTTGTGGCTTCGGAAGTAGAAGCCTCATTTCTTCACAGAGGCACTTGGACAAATTGAGAGGAGCCGGGGGGGTGAGATTTCTTCTTCTCCTGCCTGCCTGGTTTCTTTCAGGGCTGTAAGAGCAGAGTTCTGTCACTTTGTCGTGCCAAAAGAGGCTATAAAGCAGGAAGAGTTCCTGGCTTTGTCCTTGTGTTTTGCAGCTGTATCACCCCTCTCTCCCCCAGGCAAGCCAGGTGCCAAAGCGGGGACTTCGTGTGCAGGGAGCGCACAAGGAGGTGAAGGATGGGAACACATCTGAGCTTTTGCTGCAGCGGTGTAGCCAACGCGGGGCGTTTGATCTCTGCAGTCCCGTGCTGAGGAGTGCTGGGAATGCCGTGGGGAGCTCAGCAGCCCCTGCCTTGGGCTTTTCTGGACTGTTGGTGAATACAAATGTTGTCAGTGGGGATTATTTGGTCTGCAGTTTATTTTTCCAGTTCTTCCAGCAGACTGCAAAAGACAGAGTTGTATAATCTTGTACAGATTCTTATCAGCTTACTGTTGGTTTTTGAATTGAGAATTTATTAGGAAATACGATAATTGGTGCCATGTCCTATCGGATACTTTACCAAAAGAATGGTGAAACTGTTTTCTGTTAACTATGCAAGTAGTTTTTCCATTATGCAAAGGGTTTGGTCCTTGTGAAAGAATACCTCTGTGATACCCTTTCAATGAGTGAAAATATTTGCAACCCAAACTGAAATCAATTAATCCAGTTATTAATTACTGTGCAGCAGCTTTTTGTGAATGCAGAAACTCAAAGTTGCCCATGACCAGCTACGGATCACAGTTACCCCCAGGATTTTGGCCTGGTTGGTCTCTGGCACTGACATCTTTGTTACTATGCTGCTCTCGGAGAAGAGACTTCATGCAGAGACTTAGGCAAAACTATCCATGGAAAATCTTTATCTTTCCCTGTTTCGTAAGAGTTGTGCTTTTATTGTTGTTTTTAAACACAGTTAACCTGACTTGACCCTTGTGCCTCCAGTGCAGCAATTACTCCCAGCTAGGGCTCTTCACAGCTTAATCGGGGCTGTGAATTTAGTATCAGCACAGATTCTGCCTGTAAGAATCTCTGTATCTGTTAACTAACGCTGTTGTTTTAGAGAACATGATCCTTTTTTTAGCATGTTAAGTTACAGCTGCCTAGTTACACCACAGACATCAAGAGGCCAGATATAAAACTGGAGGAGATGAATATCGAACTATTGAGCATCTTGGAAAACTTACTCATTTCATCCATGTCAAGACCAGGTATGAAGCTGGAGCTCATGTGTTTGATGCATTCAGCTCTCAGTGGGCTGTGATCCCACTGAGGGTGCAGCCCTTCCTTCTCGTGTTGCAAGAGCTGCTATGGAGAGATGAGGCACACAAGGAAAGGAGAGCGGCCCCAAGTGCTCAACAAGCAAATAAATTTGTGTGGTGGTTAGCTGAAATACTTGTGCTGATGGAATAGTCACACTCAGCTCAGCTTAGTCTTAAAATATTACACCTGGTGGATGGCAGAGACTTGGCTGTCCATTTTCCCCACATTGGTAATTACTCAATTTACCACCTACAACTTGCTAAATTGGTCAGCCAATTGTCTGTAATAGGCTGGCCAATTGTCATAAAATAAGAAATTCCTCCTCAGTGTGCCCTTCCCCCCCGCCCCTCTTTCCCATGTCTGCGTGTTTAACCTGGCCCTTCTTATTTTCTCTGGGCTTCTCCAGCTGCCTGGTTTCTCTCCTGGTCTTTGCTAGGCCCATGCAGAAAGACAGGGATTTTCAGCTGTTTCACTGGGAAAGCTGGAGTGCAGGGAGGACACAGCAGTGGTGACAAACCCTCCTGGCACCTGTGGTGGCTGCAGCTGCCTGTGCTCTGCCGCTGCGGATGCGTCCATGGGGCTGGAGCCAGAAGGGATGGTTGCAGCCCGCTCTCTAGCACCCAACACCAGCCCTTTGGAGCTGAGGAAGGCCTGCCTGCCTGAGTAACTTTACCCTAGTTCTTGCTGTTCTCCCTGTGCTGGCCATGTAGCCGTTTCCTGTCCATATTGCAGTTAATTCAGCCGAAGCAATAAGCTGTGAATTACCTGGTCTATGTGGGTACGTGCTACAGGGGGAGCAAAGCTGGCAGCCAGGCCCGGAGCTCACCCTCGCAGAGTGCGTTGCACTCGTTTCCAAAAACCCTGGAGCTGCCAAGGTCCAGCAGAGCTGCCTCATCAGTCACTGTGGTTTCCAGCAGGATTATGAGAGAACATTTATTAATGTGAAAATATTCCCCACAGTTTGACATGCTTTGCTGAGCTATTACTCCAGGAAAAGAGCAATGCAGTGCAGATCAGCAAGACAAAACAGTATCTGGGCCATTTAGAGCTGTAGTGAATTTTAGGTAATATTCCTAACAGCATAATGCCTTTTAAGTACAGCTTGTGGAGAAAAGCCTTTATATCTACTGGAATAACTGTCATTATTTCCTGGCTCAGAAATATTTCCAATCTCTAACAGTATCACATGCACTGGAGAGGGAGATCTCATGTGTGCTGTATTTGCAAGAGCAATGAAAAGCCAGGGCTTGGGTGGTAAGAATGCAGAAAATATGGTTTTAATGGCAGAAATTATTTTTCTGAAATTTTATTCTGATTTTTTTTTCCTATTATCACCAAGAATAATTAAGGATAAAATCTATGAAATCTGGATCACTTGAAAGAGATCAGCTGGGAATGGAGCTGTAGTAAAATTGTCAAAAGACTAAATACATCATTTATCTCTAAACCACAGCTGAGGTGTAATGAAAAATACATTCTGCTGAACACTGAAAATTAAATTAAGTTATGCTCATGTGAACATTTGCATGCTGTTAGAAGAAAGCCCTGGGGTTTTTGTAACTGGCTGGGGCAGCAAACCCTTGGGGAGAGCTGTTAGGGGTGCCCTGGCTCAGTTACATGCAGGCTGCTCTCCCAGCAGTGGTTTGAAAATCACAGATGAAGAAGATTTGCTGGCAAGGTGCAAATCCTCCTGAATGGAAAGAAAAATTGGAGAAAAAACAAGCAAACAAAACTTATGACCTCTTTGCCATTCTGTAAAACTAATGTTATGCGTTTCACCAACACTGAGGAGCAATGAAAGGCACTGGGAAAAGTTATTTGATGGTGAGGTGTAAACCGGACTTTAAATGAGGCCCGCTCTCTACTTGCCCACCTGGAGTCTCCTAATAGTGCCACAGCTCCTGCACCCTGGGTGCAGGAGGGGACCTAGCTGGTGTGTTGGTGTGAGCTGGCAGCGCAGCCACAGGCAGCGTTCCCTGCGATGGGAATTCCTGCTCTCTTCCCAGCACTCTAGGAGAGCAGCGGCCAAAAGAGGGGCCCACCGCCTAGGGGACTCAAGCTCCCTTCCCACTGCCCCAGTGCAAAGCTCCCCCACAGCTCTGAATGCAGCGAGAACTTGGCCTCCCTGAGCGGGAAGCAGCCTTCACTGGCTGCGCTGCTGCCTTCACAGGCACTTGCCAGGTGCTCTTGCAAACGCTGCTCCTGTGCAGACTAAGCAAGTGGCTGCGTTTAATATTCGAAGGTCCTAACGTCATGTCCTGCTCCATCCTCAACCAGGATTTGACTTAGATTTGAGTGTTTGTTTGAAGCTTTCTAATATTTGACGAGCTCAGTAATACCTTCCTTGAAAGTGTTTTACCTAGGAGTGGTCTCCTTGCATGTTAAGGGAACTGCAAAGCAAAGGCCATGTATTTTTGTCTGTGTATGAAACATCTGGATTCCTTTCCTGTGCTGACTAAGGTAAAGCCTGAGAATGCTTTAAGAAAACAAAGAAATACTAAATAGAGGAGAATCAAGTCCAATTGCAGTTTATCTGTCCCATGAAGTATTCATTTCAGGTTTGATAACTATAGTCTTACTTGCGGTTACTAGGCTTTTGGCTGCAGGAACTGAAAACATCCTTGAGATACCCAAGTAGGTGCTGTATGTTTGCATGCTTCCTTTGGTAACCTTTTGCCTTCCCAAAAGGTCGAGTTTTAGTGAGCACAACTTATTATGGAGCCTGTGACAGAGGCCTAGAATACATTTTTCAATGTGTTCTACAAACAGGTGGTGTCTCCTGATGATACATCTTCTCTGAAGATATATAAATGGGTTTCTTAAGAAAAAGCTCCAGTCTTCCATGTCTAATTTACTTTCATTCTCCATAACAGCAGAATTTACTCCTTGCAGGAATTAGTCCTGCACATGGATGAGCAAAGCCGTGTTTGCTGCAAAATCCCCACCAAGACTTTGTGGCTACCTTTCGCTAGCCGGTGTGGCTGCAGGATTATTGCTAAGGAGCAGGGGGCTCCTTTGCAGCACTGAAGGCTTTAGAATGACATGGAGGAAAATGCCCGAGAGAAACCCCTGTGCTGCAGAGGAGACAGTCACCATCTACACCAGCAGTGCGAGCCAAAAGTAAGTTACTATGCAGCTACAGTGAATATATATCTACACATAGATAGGTAGGCAGAGATGTATTTATGTATGTGTGTCTACATCTATCTATCTATATATATAATATGCATATATATGAATATCTAAAGCTCTTGGTGCCTATTTTGCTTGTGTTCTATTAACACCACTGGGGAGTTTCCAGTGATACTTGCTGGTCACTTGTCATGGTCAGGAGCTCAAGGAACTATCTGCTCCCCCCGAGCCAGGAACGGGGCAGGCCGAGCGGCTGATGGGGGCAGCGTGCGGAGGCGCCGCGTGCGCCGGGAAGGCGGCTCCGCAGCAGCTCCCGTGTCATCCCTCGGCTCCGCAGCAGCTCCCGTGTCATCCCTCGCCTTGCGCGGCTATGTGTAAGCGCAGCCGGTCGCCATGGCGACGCGGGAGCTGTCGCCTCCGTGTTAACTGTTGAGAGCAAGTGCTGCGCGCAGGGGCCTGCCAGACAATGAAACCTGCTGTTTCGACTCCCGAGAAAAGAGCGTATTTGCATTGATGTATGAGCTTGCTAAACTGATATTATTAACTCTGGCTTGTTGATTTTATCTTCCACAATACACCAGATGCTCGGCAGGAGGACAAGACATGGCTGTGGGATCTGTCCCTGGGACCGTGCAAACTGAAGCTGATAAGGAGCTATACTGTATTTATCTTACAAATACATGTAGGTATTTGCATCGTTTTAAGTAATTGACGTTGCTGGGTTGCTTCTCTTGCTTAAAGCTACATATCTGTGTAAATGCTTATCTGTTCTGGGCTGAATGGAGATAGGGAGAGGTTGCATCTGATATAATTATCAGTCCTGTAATTACATGCAGAATCCTCAGACATTCTCCTGGGTTTAGCATATGAATCTAATGAGAGTCAGGTATGGGAATATTATAGCTAGGTTAACGAAATCTGTGTTTGCCAGATTCATGCATACGCCTTTTGGTGAGAGCTGTGACATGAAGAGCAGTGATGTGTTCTGGGCAGCAGCATTTGTCTGGCAGGTTTTGTCATAATCTGTATTAGTTGAGTCCCTTCTGCCCTGCTGGAGAGTGAGAAGGTACCTTGCAAGGCAGAGCCCTGGCTGCAACACGCCCAACAGCTCCCTAAGCGCGAGATCCGTGTTTTCAGGGCAGAAGAGATCATTATGTAATTGCAGCTGACATTTATAGAACACTTTTAAGCCTGAATGAGCACCAATCCAGTCCCAAGGTCCTAGCCTGGTGCACTGAACGACTGGGTCTGCTGAGGTCCTTAAAATCTAGTTGTGACACAGGTGCTGTGGGACCTGCCAGAGCTCCCAGTTCATACTGGTATTGGTTTTTCTTCTCTTCACTGCACCAAGAACCTCAGTGGAGAAAGAGGCAGTTTCTGCATTGCTCATCTTGCAGTCCCTCCAATCCATGTGCCCTCTGGACAAGAGCACTCCAGGGCATGAAGGTGGGATTTTCTTGGGAGAGTGAGGGAAATGGGAGAGCTCTGCAAGAGGTTTTCCGTGTGATCTTTCTGTTGTTCATTTGCTGTGTTTGGCATTGCCTTGTGCATGCAGGGAGACAAGTTTGCCATTTAGAGCAAGTGGAGGAGCCAGGACCAAGGTTAGAGCTTCTGATTCATCCATATCAGAGAACTTCCAGTCTTCTTGGAACCTGAGACTGGAAGGAGGGTTAGTCTGAACCTTCCTAACATGGAATTTTCTCAGAAAAAGGGCAAACAGCTCATATTTAAAGTATGAGGCATGGGAGGGAAAAAAACAGGAGTGAGAAATATGATGCCGCAAAACTTCCACAAGCCATTACAGCTAATAAATAATAAAACTAGAAGCAAATTAAGAGAAGGAAGGAATGGAAACTGCAAAACAGTCCTAGAATGGATGCCAGCTGCTCTTTGGAAAAATGGAGAGGAAGCGAGCGAGGGGCCAGAGACAGGAATTTTTCCAATGGATCGAGGACACGAGGGGAGTCCCCCTCAGCAGCCGTGGGGCAGATGCAGGTGTGTGGGGCTGCCAGGCTGAGCGCTGGGTTTGTGCCCAGGCCGGAGGGGCCCGTGTGGTGGTGGTGCTGCCCGGGACCCGTGGCTGGCGATGGGGGCAGAGGGCCGGGGCTGCGCGTGGCTCGGGGGGACACAGGGAGGCGTCCGGAGTGCACGGCCGCGCTGCCTGGCCCCACGGCAGCCGCGTGCCCCTCGGTTCCGCCGCAAAGCGGGTGCGAGCAGGTGTTTGGGGGAGCTCTGGTATCTTGGGTTTTGACAGATGAACATGGAAAAAACTATATTGCTTCTAGTCTTATTACTTTAAATTATTTATGTGGGTATGTGAGAATTGAATTCCATTTTTTCTGCCCAGCACATTTTGGCCTTCTCTGTGCTTTTCTACATTGTGCAAAAATAGAGCCTTGCTACCCAACAGGATGCTTTGTCTATAGAAATATTTCTTCTCATGATGACTCTTCAGCAAACCAACAACTGGAAAAGGCTTGTGAGCTACAGTAGCATGTCTTGAGAAGGTGGGAAACGTGCCCAATTTGAGTCTCGAGGATTATTCAGGGAGTAAATAAAATCAGCGTACTGTAACTTAGACCTGAATCAGGACACAGACAGGATTGGTGACTGTCCTCCTCATCTTCAAAGAGCAGAACAGCAGAGACTTTCTCCTGGGTAACTGTGCTTGTGCAGACACCTGACTTGACGGACACACGTAATTCTGAGCTCTCGGAAGCGTTCTTGAAAGATGGCCCCAGGGTTGTGTAGTCCACCAGAAAGGCACACGTCACTGTCAAGGTATTTACTTGGGGGTGAGGAGGAGGAGGAGGGTTGTGGTGGTTTTTGTTTTGTTTGCCAGGTGTTTTTGGTTTGGGTTTTTTTTTTTTTTTTTGCTTATGTTTACAACCAAATGTGGAAGAAATATAGTTTCAAAAGATGCTACTTACAGGCAGAGATGGATTGCACAGCAAACCTTGCAGCTATAAAAGGGTCTGCTGGGGGAATAAATTAGGAAAAAATATGTGGAGGTAATTTACAGGAGAAACACACTGAAAAAAAAAGTTGCTATCCCTGGTTCAACACTGTCTTGTGTCCCTTTAGGAACCTCCTCGACACAAACCAGACACACTGCTGCCCACTGTGTTGAGGTAATCTCCTGAGCTGTCATTTTTTCATCAAGCTCATCATCTGGGAGATGGGAAGAGTGAAGCTGCTCTCCTTCCCATTCCCCTCACAAGCCCCAGTCTCCCTCAGCATCTTCCTGAAGTCTAAAACACAAGAATTGATTTCATTTGGCTGTTGAACAACTAGACCTCATATTGGTGAAATCAATGAATTATTAATAGAAAGTAGAGCTTCATTAGGATGCCTGCAGCTCCACCATCACAGCCTTTCCCGATGGAGTTAATTTCGGCAAAAATATAAATGGGATTTGTCAGCTCCTTGGCTTTTATTGCGTTGTGTTCTTCTGGCTCCTCCCTGCTACTGGTGATGGCCTGAAGTAGTAGGCCACCAGAGAAATACCTAAGGATTAATTAATTGAATGCAGCTTGTGCTGAGATGCAGCCCTGGAGAGTGCTTGCAGCACTTGTGCAAAACACAGTGCTGGCACAAACGGCTGTGAATGAGGAGCGAACAATGTGAACTGATGTGTTCTCTGCAGGATAGTGTCTCCTCCCTCTTAGTCTGCAGGGAGCACATCCACACTGATCCACAAGGCTTTGTGGTTAATATTTTTTGTTTTTTTGTTTTCCCCATGCCTACTAGCTCTCACTGAGGTGGTCTGTTTCTTTAATGTGAAAGTTGTACCAGGAAGCAGCTCAGGGAGTCAGGGAACGGGTAAGCTCAGGATGTGCTGGCGGTGCCTGTTTCCATTCCTGCTTTCCCCCCTGGCTTCAAGGACTTCTTGCCAAGTGGCTCTGGCTGCCTTTGGTGCTCTTCACAAACTCATAAGTCTAATACTCCTTAACAAGGCTACAGACAGTCCTCACAGGAACAAATTTAACCCCCAAAGTCTTGATTCTGGTTCATTTCAGTATCTACTCTGTAATGATTACCAAGATTCTGCCAGTGTAGGGGTGAACAAAAGAGATGCTTCTTGATAAAAATTTCAGAAACTTCTCAAGATTTCTTTCCTTTCAGAATCTGGAAGAGTCTTGTAGTCTGCTGACTTGTTATCCTAATGCATCTCCTGTGCTGCCTCTATCCTGGAAAAGTGAGCCCATTGTCTTTAATTCGTGTGTTTGGTTTGTAACAGCAGCATTTCCACGTTTGATCTATTCCTGTTTCAGCCTCTCTCCCTCATCTGTAGTTTATGCAGCTACTGAAGTTGTATCCGTGCACTTTGCAGGCAGAAGTTGCTGTGCAAGTTCACAGGGCCAGGACTAGTTACACCCAGCACTGTCAGATCTCTACCTTAGAAATCTGTACTAGCTTTCTGGCAGCACTAGATGAAAGACTGGTAAGGTAGCAAAGTTTCTGAGTGCTATGCAATAAGCAAAATGTAAAGAGAAAAAAGTTCAGTCTGTGTCTGAAAATGATGTTATTTCCTTTTTTAAAAAAATCTTCAGAAAAAAAATTGGAACTATTAGATCATTGCTTTATAATCAGTCTTTGCCTTTTTACAGAAGGGTATTAATACGAAAAATTAAAACTCAGTACTTGGATTTTCAAAAAGACATGAAGGAGCGAGCAAAGAGTTCAAATTCCACTCATTTTTGACACATTCAAAACTATCCTTTCTGCAGCAAAAAAAAAGGGAGGCCTAAAATTATTAACAGTTATAATTCTTAACATTCTTACTAAATATTTGTGTTCTGTTAGATATTAAAAATGTTTTTATAGTTTATCTTTCTTCGGCAAAGGAAAGAAAAGAAAGAAAAATTCCTTCCTCCTTTAATCAGGACTTGACTTTGCCTCACTGCTGCACAGCAGAGGAGCGTAGCCCTCACACTGTATCTGCTGGGCTCTGAAGTGTTTTTGTGCAGTCACAGACCCATGTGCCTTCTTCCCCATCCCTGCCCAAACCAAAAATCTCCTTGACTTCCACTTTGTTCAGATTCCCCTCATCCTCTCTCTCCTTCCCAGCTCCAATCTTGGTGTCCAGCCAGCCCCGCTATGCAGGACATTCACATACATGCACACCTCCTGATACGAGGTTACTTGCCAACACTTGCACAAAATACCAAAAGCAGGTAGAAGACAGGGCTGAGCTGCATGAGTTTCCTTTTGCAATGCACCTAATTTAAAAAGATTTTCTCCCTCTCATTTTAGGCTGCTTTTCATCCAGCTTTGCTATTGGACAGATATCCTCACCTGGGCATTTGGGTTATAGAGGTTGGAAAGCAACACCCAGCCCAACATGCTCAAAGAATTTCCAAGCAACTAAAAAATCCTGGGTTTAAGTTGGAAAAAGGGTTGATATAATTTAAATGGGAACAAATGTGATTTGAAATCTGCAAATTAGGATTCTGGGACATACTAAGAAACTCAGGGATTTAGTTAGCTTGCCTTTAAAAAAGTAAACTATTCCTATGCAGTATTAGCTGCCAAGCCATAATCCTGCCAAACTGAAGAATCCCTTGCTCAGCTGAACCTAGCACGTTGATGTAGCATCTTAAGTGAATTAGCTGGCATTGACAAGATAACATTTCTTATAAATAATAAACTCAAAATTTATTTTCAAGTCATCCTGACAATTTTCTTGGAAATCTGCAAATGCAGTACTTAGATTAACTAGCTGTGTCATTTGAAGCAGTGCTTTAATTTTCTGATAGAGAGCTAGGAAATACGACATTTATAAATCAGCAGAATTCCTATAGATTGACTCTTAATACAGAAAATCAGCTAAAGCAATAATCTAAGAAATACATATAATTCACAGACCTATTCACATTATGTAGTTTTCTGTTTTTTGGCTTTTGTTGTTTTGCTTTTCTCTTTCTCTTGCTAGTCTTCTGTGCACAGAGATTTTATTAAGCTAAGTGCATAAAAGTCGAGATACTGGCAAACATGAAGAAGATGGCTGGTGAATCAGTTTTAACTAGAGCATTTACCGTGCATATTGCAGCATAGGCAAAATCCAATGTAGGTCAGCAGTGTTAAGATGCAACTGTTTTTCAAAGCAGGTAACTAACCACTGGGAAAGATTACATAGGAAGGGGATGGCTCCTGCATGCTTAGAGACTTTGAGACAAGTATTTGGCATTCTCATTCTTTTGAGTCTTCCAATAGTAAAATAACTAAGGAACCAGTCATTTCATCAGTATAACTTTTCTTGAGAGAGATCTCTGCTTCTGCCACTCAAACCTTCTGGCGTTTTCAAGTCGTGTCTGCAATCACTGAGAGTATAACTCAGTGAGAGAGAATAACAAACTCAAGGATATCTAAACCATCTCATTTTGGCTGAGTCAGCTGGCAAGTCATTCAGGAATAGAGAGCATTATTCCTGGCCAGGGTTTGGTAGAACCGAGAATTACAGTGAATCAATAGTTATGAAGTGGAAATTGCTTCTTGTGAACTTCAAACAAACATCATGGCTGTCATATAAACTATGGTGAAATAGTTTTACTTACAGTAAACTATTACAAGCTCTGCTGGTGCCATTTTGCACTTTCTTCAAAGATAGCAACTCCTGGTTCTTTGATTTCTTCTTTCTGTAAAATAAGACAAGTGTCATATAGGACACTAAGCTACGTGACTTGTCACACCCATAACTCCAAAATATAAGAGATGCATCAAAGCTAACACCCCAAAAATGCTTAAGATTTTGGTCTGCTCTGTTGTATTTCAAGGGGCAGCAGAAAACACAATACGTGGACAGTCCACCAAGGGGCTAACGAAGACCTGGAAGCTCTTGTGGACTTTTAACGAATAATACTGCTGGCAAACCTACAGCATTGTGTGACTGCAGTTCCCAGAGATCGTACAGGAGTAAGTATAATTGGTGGATGGTCAAACATCTGTTAACAGATGTTAACAAAACTCACAGATGAGAAGTTCCTCTTGGATCTTAAG
>JAVCKT010027078.1:0-19121 GCA_032273925.1 Rhynchotus rufescens | reverse complement strand
CTTTCCTTCTTTCCTTCTTTCTTTCCTTCTTTCCTTCTTTCCTTCTTTCTTTCCTTCTTTCTTTCCTTCCTTCTTTCTTTCTTTCTTGCAAGAGCATCTAAGTAAAACAAATGCTTCTGAAATTGCCAAGAACCAGTCCTACCGTGGGCTGAATGCAGCCAGGTCTGCATCACCTCTCTGAAGCAGGCACACATGCACACACGGTCGCCTGCCTGCATTTCCCTGGCTAGATAAGGCCCTGAAAGAGAAAGGAACTTGTTATTCCAGTCCCTCACCCTGATCACTGAAAAATAATTTCCATAATTTTGTATATTTTGCTTTAAAATTAGAGGGTTACAGGGAGCATGAAAAGTGCATGTTGTGGTCGGGAGGCTCGGGTATGGGGTGAGCATCCGTTCTTGCCGCTGACTATAACGCTGCTTTCCATGGATATTATCTGTCCGTTTCACAGCCCCGAATAAAAGGTAAACAAGATCCCAAGCTGCAAGGGTGATTAGTTTTGGTAATTGTTCTGCTGCTTTCTTTGTGCAATTTACTTTATAAATATACACTGGGGGAATCATTTGTCTGGTGTACCATGGCACAGTAATTTCCTATATAATTTCATCCAATTGCTGCAGGAACTCATTTGAGTTAGCGGCAATTGTTAATAAATCATTAACAATCATTAGCTGTGGGTAGCAGTGATTGCTAATCAAGATTTCCATGCTGCATTTCCAATCTCTGAAGGCTGAGCCTTAATCAAATTAGTAGCATTATTTTTTTGTTATTTCAGGGGGAAAAACAGCGTGCATTTCATCAATTCAAAGTAACTCTTCGTAGCATCTTTGCCTTCAAAAACATTACATGCTTTCACTGTAGCTGTTGGCGGAGTCAGAGGCTTTTTCTTGCTGTACAAATTGCTTGAAAATGTTTAAATTAAGCAGGCTTCCCCATTGCCCATGTTGCTAACAATTATGTTACTGGAAACAAGGGGGAACATAGTGATGGCTCCAGCTATGTCCCTCGTGGCCAGAGGCCATGCTACTGTCCCATCTATTTTTACTCGAGGCCTTATCTCATAATAATAATCTGCATTTCTGTTAATTAACAGGAGCTGGTGCAGATGTTGCCTCGTGGAGGTGTTTTGCAGCGCTCCATCCCGCAGAAGAAGGGCTGATTCCAGCGCTGGTGGCTTGGTCGTGACCCCCTGGCCAGAGCAGAGCAGCCAGGACTAACCTTCGTGAAGCCCCTGGGCCATGGCAAAGCTGAGCACTAACTCCTTATCGCTGCTGTTTGCCACACAAGCACTAATACTTGCTATTGCGTTCGTTATTAAAATGTGTTTCCCATACAGCTGTTTCTCCCAAGCTCATGAATAGCATTAGAGTGAAATCAGGGCAATCTTATTTCAAGGAATTCCAGTGGAATGAACAATAATCTGCCCCTAATTATAAAGAAGCTCTGATAAATGCTCTGAACAGCTTCCCAATAGCACATATTTTCCAGCCACTGCGTGGTAATTTCCAATAAAATTGGAGAACAAGATGACCATTAACGGCTATGTTAAATGTCATCCAGATCTGTTCACATCATTCTTCACTGTGCTGCACCTTCTGTGTGTGTGTTTTCATAATTTATGGTGTGTGGCTGCATTTGGGCTCGCTCAGTGATGCTTCTGTGGAAAAACATAGGATTAAGCTCAAGCGAAGCCCATGACGAGCCCATGAGGGATGCGTGGTTCACTTTCCCATTTGACTTTCCTTTAGAAAGCACAAAGTTATCTTCTCGTTCACACCTCTGGCAGCAGGCAGGCTGCATCCACAGAAAAGCTTTTGCATAGGGAGATTTATTTCCTTGAAGCAGGCAAGGTCATCAGCCGTGAGTGCGTTTGGATTCACGGGGAGCTGCGGAATGATCATCTGCAGGGAGGTCTCTGTGGTTTATGCAGCAGCGTGCATGTGCACAGCTTCCTAAATGAGTGCTCTGGAAACAGGGAAACGCTCCTTGTCCTCTCACGGGGCAGCTTTTCCCTGGACAGGACACTTCTCGGTGCCCTGGCAAAGTTCTTGACTGCAGCAGGATGATGTTGCAGGAGACCTGATTCAAAACCCACTGCGGTCTCTCTGCTGATCTACACGGGCATTTGAACCAGTAGCCATTTGTCTGGGAGGTTGTTCTATAACACACTTTGTTAAAAAGGGAAAAAAAAGACAATTTCTCATGCTCTGCCAATGCTACCCATGTTGTTTGGGTGGGTGTAACTATTGCAAAAGTTACCAGCTACTTCGGAGACTATTTTGCAGGCTTCGCAAGTACAATAATGCCATTTATTATTATGAGCTTTTACACAAACTAGATGTTGGTTTTGGTTTTGTTGCCCTTTCAAGCTCCGATAGCAGTAACCACTACCAGGTGACCAGCCAAGCAAGCAGATAGCTGCAACACTTTGTGCTACCTCATGGGAAAATGATTTGTTGCAGTTATTCAGCCAGTATTGCAAATTCACAGACAATTAGAATATCTTTTGAATGTTTTGTCATCATGACAGAGCTATGTCTGCATAGAATATTATTTTAAATTAATATTTCAACTGGCTCATCTTTAATTTATTCTCTGTGACTGGCCTGGTTCTGTCCTGTTGACAGAGGAAGCAAAAATATATGAATGTTCTGTGATTCCCAAATTGACTATTTAATAAAAAAATAACAAAAAATAAGAACAAGCTCTAAGGCACATCCTGCTGTGCTGTTTGTTCTCTTAAGAAGATTAGCAGATGTTACAGCATCCCAGTCCTAACTGTGTTGGGATCTCAGCTGCCACTTGCTGAAAGGCTGGGATCTTCCCTCCTATACATACAAATCATTAGAAAATATAATTGTTTGTATGTTTTGAGTTGCTTAAATTAGCAAATGTCAGAGCATAATAATCGTGAAGCTAAACCCACTGCTTACATAAATCCATAGAAAAAAAGAATTTAAAGGCTACTTACTCTGACTATTTAGAAAGGCACTCAGTACAAGACTTTGTATTTCAGAAACAAAGAATGAGCCATTATCTTTTGTTGTTTAAATGCACAAATGCAATTCTTTCCATTATATTTTTGCTAGCATTTGTTAACAACTGTTAGCAAATAACATTTGCTGACCAGGTTTCCTCTTGTCCTTTGGCATACCCTCCACGTCTTAGCCCGGATGCGATGGCTCCTGTGCCTGCTCATCTGCTAGACCCTGGAGGAGCGAGAGAAAAACTTGCAATACTTGAGCCCCTTTCAAGTCACTTAAGGGCACTCTACTTTGAATGTTCTAGACTGAGGCCTTTTTGCTCAAAAAGCAAATGTGATTAAATCATCACCTTGAATTTCCTGCCCTGAAGGCAAAAGTTTGTACCCCAGGAAAGCATTGACACTCCATTGGGATGTGTTAGGTTGACTGCTTCGGACCTGACCACGACTGGGAAAAGCGACAGGCTGTATCCTGCGGTGTGCTTGCCCTGTGGATACCAGTTTTCCCTCTGCACTAAGTTACAGGAGCTGTTTGCCTGCTAAAGCCAAAATAGCCAGGGCTCCTGAGAGCTGCTCGGGCAGGCGGGCCCCGTTCACGGGGCGCTTGCACGTTCAACGCAATGATTACCCTTCAACCCAAGTTTATAAAACACCTGAAAATCTAATGTGGAGGCTCCCCAGGTTCTTGATCAAAGCTGTGCAACTTAACCATGGGACCAACCAAGCTAAGGGCTGAATGCCTGCAAAGGGGTGCAAAAATTAACTGTTTCTAAGCGGAAAAAAAAAAAAAAAAAAGCCATTACAGCTTCTACGGTCAGGAACAAAGTCAAGAAATACTCAGGCTTGTTAGACAAGCTCTGGCACATCTCTCTTGGGCAGCTAAGGAGAGCAGGGTGGATGCATCAGCCACCCCCGTTCACATTGCAACGCGTTGCTGTTCTGTGCCAGCAAGGCACAGTTTTCAGTAAGGTGGGGGACTATCAATCAGAGCAGCTGAAGTGCAAACATAGACTTGCTTTTGTCAGCTCTGGTCGAATAAACAACCAAACAAAAGCCCCCAAGAAAAAACTTTATCAAAAAACAACCCTGGTTCCTGCCTTGGTGGATTCCAAAATTAATCCTGAATTCTCCCATAGCCAAAAATCAAGCACCTCTTGAAACCTTTATCCTTTCAAATATTTATGTTAAAAACAATGGAAAACTACATCTTCCTATTTTACTAATCTATGCTCTTTTGTGTAATAAGATATTTTAAAAAGATTCCTTTCTGATATCCTTACCCAATTCCTGAAATTTCTCTTTTTCTCCTCTTTCCGCTCCACAAAGTCACATTACACTAGAACATGTAAAGCACAGATAAAACTTGACTTTAGTTCATGCACAGTCTACTTTTTAAGAACAGAAATAATAAATGCTCAGGAAATTGCTATTTTTCTCTTATTGTCAATTAAACCTTTGAAAAGGGGAAAAAAACACTGAAAAAGTTGCTACAAGAATCTACCAGCCCAAACTATTTTTCAAACTGAGGGAACTTCAGGAAACAGTGACATGATGCTTGCAACAAGGAAATGTCGAAACCAGGAAAATTTAATTTGAAACCTACTATTATACTTTGCAATGTTAATTTACAGTTTGCATCCTATTCTGTAAACATTTTCTTCATTATTTTGCCCAAGTAACAAATATTCCTTTTCAGCCCAGGTGACTGTTGTAAGGACAAGACTTGATTTGTCACTACACTCATGAACAAGTTTTGCTACAAGGCGGAGCTTAAAAAGAAGTTAAGCAACCCAGTATTCCTGCTATAGGAAATGAATATTCTTTGATAAGCATTTTTCTTGTTTGTTTAATGATAATATGCTGTTCTTTTCCCAATTTACATATTTGGCCCTTTGCACAATACTCTTCACTTTCCAATTAGTTCCCCATTGCATATATAATTAAAGACAAATCAGATTATGGTGATTAGCATATATTATAAACCATCTTACTAATTTCTAAGGGCATATTCCTACAAGGGATAACACAGAAATTAGAAGGCTAATTAGGCCAAAATTACCTTTGCTAATGCATCTAAGCAGCAGTCAAATCCTCTAACAAAAGAGACATCTTTTTGTGCATTGAAGGCTGAAGGTGTGATTGGCAAGAACCAACGTTAGAAATAAACCTTTGGAGATTCAAGAAGGAGCCTTTGTGCTGCAGTAGACGAGGGTTTGGGTCACGGCCCAAGGCATCAGAGGCAGAAAGGTGCCTCAATGAAAGTGCAGATTCCCGAAGGTCAAGAGCCCAGCTCGTGTCCAGAGGGCTCTATGGGTCTGTGACCCCAGGAGCTCATGGGGACCTGGCTGCACTTGCTCCACGCTGAGTCTATTTGCTCATGGTCCTGACTCAGCCAAATCACACGCTGCACTCGGGGGAAATTGTGACAGGAGAAAACACGTCTAGTTACTGAAGCACAAGGGCAGGACTCTGGAGACCCAAGGTAATTTGTGGTTGCAGGATGGATGTGTAACCTTGTGAAAGCTGGTTAGTCCCAGGCCTTTAGAGACGAGGAAGTGCAAGACTCTCCTTTGAATTAGGTACTGGGATCCCCCTAAGCACTTGCATTGCGGCATCCCTGTCCTAGAGCTCCCTGTTTGTAAAAGGGAAAAGCAGTCCTTCCTGCTTCAGGTACGCTGAAGAGTGAAACATGCTTCAATGATACAAATCAAAGGGCGTAAGAGTACCTAAAATCCACTAAACTTATCCCTGCTGGGCCTCTTGCAGCCACTGCCCTTCCTCAGGCTCTGATCCACAGACATGCGACAATATTCTTCACAAAATGCTTTTTCCTAGGGTCCTTCATTGGGATATATATTGTTATTCAGTTAGGAAAAAAGAGTTCTTTTTCCCTAGTTCTTCGTTGAGATGTTTATCTGGAATATTAAACTCAAGCTATTCCTGTTTAACAGCTCTGTTTTCAGATGCTAATTATCCACTGAAACTTTCAGCCCCTGATCTTGAAGTTTTCCAGACCAGCTTTCTGCTCCAGATTAATTTCACTTAAACGTGTAAGGAACAGAGCTCCGCTATTCTTGTAGTCAGGCAAAATATTCTCCCTTCAACTTAAAGGGGGGAAAAAAATAGCCATACATTGTTTCAAACAGCTTTGGTGTCAAAATGGGTGGGAGTAAGAAAAGATTGAGACTCTATAGGAAACATAGTCCCTGGAGAGGTGACGGGCCTTTCGGTGTTCCAGTGAGGCTAGCCAAGCTTTTAGAGGGATCGTTCCCATATGCACAACTGGTTCGCACAGCTTTTTCCCCATATTCAGTGCAGAACGAGGCAGTGTTGTGCATGGTAATATTTTTTCTTTTTATGTATTAAGCTGCCCACAGGTGAGGCTGGCTGCTCCACTGTCCCTGTGCGGGCAGTGAGTGAGGGCACGGGAGGCAGCGAGCGCGGAGGCAAGGACGCGCTCCCTGCCCGCCAGGGATGCCCGTTCGGGGTCATCCGTTTTCTTTCGACTGGTCCTGGACCAGTCCCTGGACCAATATCCCTAAAGATATTGGTCCTGATGGGCCAATATCTTTAAAAGGAGCAGAAGAAAAGATCCCCACGACGTCGGCCGGTGCGTGTGTGCGCATGCACACGTATGCACGCAGAAAGCGGCTGCTTGTCAAGAGCTCCTTAAATTAAACTCTGTTTAGCTAAGCACAGCCTCTGTGCATCAAGGTGCCCAGTGTGAGACAACACATGGCCTCAGAGGAAAATGAAATCTAGTTTCGAGGCATATTTGTGGCGTTAGGAGCAGAAAGATCTCAGGAACAGAGCATAGATGGGAAGGGATTTTTGCAGGAGATGAGGCATCCGAGGGCCTTGTGGCTGCTATTCAAGAATGCCTCTGGAAAAAGGGCAGTGATGTCTGCAGACCTCACTGGAGCACTTGGGAACATCAGAGAGACTATCAGGGCTAATTATAAATTGATGTTTTGCAAAGATGCAATTTCCAGCGACTGTCACAAGCAAAACGGGCTCCACTCTGGGAATTTTGCTCAATTTAATATTGCAAAATTAACATAAACATTTAATTACTGATTTGGGAATTGAGGGGGAAGAAAAAAGACAACAACAACAACGAAAAAATAGAGAAAATCCTCTCCTCTAGGCTCAGCCTAAGCCCTCTCCTCTCTCTGCTCACTGGGTTTGGCCTATCCCAGTGTGCCCAGTGAGGTGGTGGCTGGTCCCAAAAGGGACCCCACAGCCCTGCCAGCCGCTTGTGGCCAACACGACCTGCACCATCATGAGACCTGTTGAGACGATCCAGCCAGAACTGCTTTAAAAACACACGGACAGAGGGGAGCACGGGAGCAGGGTCAGACTCCCGGTGCTTGGCCGTGGCTCGGGAAGGGAAGGCGTCGTCGGGATGAGCGATCCCGCCCCACGGCACCTCCGAGAGGGGCTCCTGCGTGGCCAGAGCAGCACGGCCAAGGCTGCGAGGCACCGAGGGGTTGTGTTGTTTTACGTGCTTCCTTAATGCGTTTCCTCCTGGCTCGCTCAGGTTCCTGCCTCTCGCTCTTTCAATATTTGCTTAGTTAAGGGCTATATATCCCTCCTTGGGAGGCAGCCAGCTAAAAGCTGGATGTTGCAGCAGCAGCAGCTCTCCTTGCCGCGTTAGGTCTGCGTCTGTTCAGGAGATGCTACTGGCTGCTTGGCCCCCAGCGCAGCTGCCTGCACGGCTCATCTCTGAGCTAAGGAAGAGCTAAATCCTGGCCTGAATTACATGGACTTTGCTATACACACTGTCACTGGGCAGGGACTAAGGGGCAAGTAGCAAGCAGGCACCTGGGGAGGTAACACAGGATTCCCTGGAGCAGGTTATTGCCTGTTATCTCACGTGATAAACAAACAGATTCCCCTCCATCCTCCCTAGTCTCATCAGGCCTATTTAGCACCTCTCTTTCCTACCGTGCACAAAGTCTTCCTACACAACAACTCGTCTGCCGGCGCCCGTGAGCTTAGCGGTGGCCCTCAGGCAATAACATAAATCAGAGCTCGGGCTGAGACCCCAGGTCAGCTCGTGCTGCTCTCCTGCAACGGGTGCAAAGCAGGAGGGATCCTTGCCACCAAAACGATGCTCTCCCTCTGAGAAGATCTATATTGAGGCCTGGTCTGGCCAGCACAGAGGCAACCAGAGACTTTCTAATTCTCCCCAGGCTCTTCTAGCCCTGTCTGACTGCACAGGCGGTGGCTGCTGTCCGACTGATCCATCCGTCTTCGTCTTCTGGAGACAGGACACCCTGTGAAGAGCAGCCTGTCTCCGGCCACAGACTCTGCTGTTGGTCTCGAAGGGATCATCACAGTTCGCTGTTCACTAGGGACATTTCTTCACTAGAAAGACCAACTGTAAGGAGCAAGTTATCAACATGGTGCCTCCACAGCCCTTTGATTGTGTGGGCAGTCGTAAACTGAGCTCAGTTTGGTCAGTCTGTTGCCAAGAACCTGAAATGAGCAGCGTGACAGTGGTCCTGCTCACACTGACCATCCATACACATCACTGCACCACATATACTGCCTTGATGCCACATTTGCTTTGTCTCAGGTAGGTTTTCTATAAAGGCAGGCCCTAAGACATAGCTTGATTATAAGCTCATCTGGCTCTGTAATTTTCCCTGGAAACAAAGGTTTCCTGACACATAACAATGTATAACACTTTTCATCCCAGTGACACTTAAAAATCTGCAAGCACAAAGAATTACAGACAAATATAATATTGAAGACATGAAGTACTTTAATTATTTTTATTTTTAATATTAACCTTAAGATTTATATGTATTTTAATATTAATTATTTTTATTTGCTCAGGGGGATCAGTGGGAGGGGAGAAGCAAAGCACTGCATTTTCTGTTGCTGCACGTGACAGTGTTGGTCTCTCAGTGTCACGCCAATAAGCACTCTCAGCTACAGCTAGGAGCTGGCTGCGCTGTGATCAATGGTGCCAAACCGCTATTGTTTGGCTGAGGACGAGCATTTTGGAGTGGTTTTGCTTTAAAAATAACTTTCCTTCAAATTTGCCATTCCCTTTGAGGTCCAGGAATATTTCCCAGTTGAGGCAGGAATCCTGGGAAAGGTAACGTAACACAATGAGTGTAAATCTACCACTCCTCTAGGATAGCCTTTTTAGACTGACAGATGAGCCAGTTTCAGAGGCATTCCCATGCCTGGCCTGAGCACAACGGAGGAGCCATCTCCGGAACGTTGTGCTCCAGGAGGAGCTTTGTGGGTGGCTGTGCAGGAGCACAACCTGTGGAGAGTTCCCACAAGGCCAGCACTGGGAATGCTGCCCGGGACGGGCATGCTGCCTGGGGCAGGGGCATGTGTTTTAGCACACCTGTGCCAGCAAGAGCCGTGGATAGATGCAGTCCTGCTAGCAAAGGGCCCTCGTGCCAGCAGCAGAGACTCCCCTCCCAGCTCTTGGCATCTGCTTCGGGAACTGAGCTGGAAGCATCTGCTGTTCCCGTGCAAGTGGAAGGGCTGAGGCCTTGCCTGCTGTTGCTGTCCTCTCTGGACTGGACTAACATCCTTGCTGTGGGGAACAGCTACTCCCAGTGAATCCCCAGCGCAGCCCCCCAAATCTGCAGTTTTCACTGGAGGATTATGTTGTAGTTTCAAACAAGGGAAGGTGTGAGGAGCTGGGTGCATGAGGTGCGCTCTGGGGATGGTGCTGATGTGCCTCTACATGTGGCTGGTTAAAATCAGGGCTAATCCCCATTATTAGGAAGCGCTTTAAAAAATCCTTCTAAAAGCTGTAAATCTCACTAAAACACCATTTGGCAAAGACCACGACCAGCCAGCTTAGGCAGGCCCAGCTAACTGGTACCATCAGCGTCTTCAAACTGAGCACCCTTAGGGCATTACAAAATCCACCCACATCGACATGCTCCTCAGGACAGCTCAGCACCAACACCAAGGGAGTCTCAAAGAGATGAGATTTCAGCCTGGACTGGAAACCAGGTACCCTCTACCAACAGCTTACTTTGGTAGGGGCTACCAGGTGCCAGGGGCAGGGAACTTACCTTCACTTCACAAATGCAGATTCCTGGTTAAATCTGTAAGAGCCTTATGGAAAATAAACATCCTGGATAGGGAGAGAGGCTGGAGAACTGGTGCTAAGTGTAACGAGCCATGGGGTACTTCAACCCCAGCCAGCCAAGGCAGCGTGAGCTTACGTTAATGGATAACCCAATACCCGGCGTGCTGACGAAACCTCTGAAGTCCACTTGAAAGGAATTACAGAAATTCTCCTTGTGTGCAAGATAAGGAAAGAGGCCAACAAACACGGCCCTGTTAAAGCTGCCTGGTCTGATGCCCCAGACTGGAAGAGGATCGTAAAGGCTGTTAAGGCTGGACCTGCTTCTAAGGGCAGCAGGAGTTTGATTTTCCTGACCTGACACAGGATGCAAGCAAGGCAAAATGAGTTTATTCTTTTGTATGGATTTTTTTGTATGAGCAAAAAATGCATTTTGTATCTTTATATGTGGTTATGAGGGGATGCAAGTTTGAACCACCAAGACTGTTTACTTATCATGGACACTGCCAGGACATTGATACTCTGAGCACTGCTAGCACTCAGCTGCCTGGCATAGGGAGCTCCCTGATGTATCTGGGATATGACATACTGCATCAAAAGTTTGCACACAGAGCTTAAGTGGTTATGGCCTTTCCTTCCCAACAGAAGGTAAGCTCTTGATCCTTTTTACATTAGAAATTCATTTCTTGTACATATTACAATAAGACACATACATTCTTGTTTGTATACTTTTAAAGATATGATTTAATTCTGTATTGGAGGCCTGATTTTGTGTGAGACTGTTTACGTAGCATATAGATTAAGTTATAGAAAAATGATAAGTTGAAAAAGCTCTTCTTTGTCACAGCACCCAAGAGGAAAGGTCAGAAACCTTTCAGCTTTCTGAAACTATGGAGAGCAGAAGGGTGAGCTCATGGGGATGGTTCAACGATGCAGGCATCTGCTGAAATGCAGCTTGGCACTGTGCAGGCAATCCTGACATTTCCTGTAAAGTGTCAGTGACTCTTTTCTACAGTGACAGTGAGGTGTTTACTGAGGGCAATGCTCTCTTCACATATTGTTCACAGGCAGGAAAGAACTGGGGGACAAATGTGGCAACGGGTGGCAGCTTCAGCTGCAGTGACCACCAGCTGGTTGAGTTTGGGATGCAGGGAACAGGCAGGAAGGTGAGTGACACAATTTGTGCTTTAGTTGGGACTATCCATGCTTGGGATGGCAACAGTCCTGCTTTGAGTAGGAAGCTGGAGTAGGGGACCTTTGAAGGTCTCCTCCAACCTGCTTCTCCATGATCTTATAGCTTCCATCTCAACAGATATTTAGTCTCTGAAGAGATGAATACTTCTTTCCCAGAAAATAGGATGAAAAACTCCACTGACACATGTATATATCCATGTGAACTAGAAACGATGCTCAAAATTTTCATAAAGTCATCTTCCTCTCCAAACAAGGATATCAGGAATTCATGAATTCATACAGGTTATGAATGCTGTGCATGAAGGCTAGGAGTGTGGTTAGTTACACTCCTACCTTGGATATTTCTGGATAGTTTAACACTATTTGCTTTAGAGATTAATAAAATTAAGCTTTTTTTGTTATGAGTCCTATGAGGATAGGTGGGAGCAACTGTGTAATAGGCCTTTCTTGCTTTCATTATAGGCCTGAATAATTGCACTTAGTAACAGTATTATTTCTTAAAATGCACTTTGCATGCTGTAGCTATCCTCAGGCAGGAGGATGGTATGTCTGGTTAAATGCTCAACCTTTAGAGCAATAGCAGAAGAGTCTCATAGTCTACTCTGAAACCAATAAGGAGAAAAATAAGCTCTCACTGAGGACAGGGGGCTGAGATTAAGTTCTCCCTCTGTCTTTGATTTCCCCATACCCTTTTGGTGCACTCATCTCCCCACCCACTCCCTCTCTAAATTGGAAAGGAAGGGAATGCTTTGTGCTTTTGGGTATTAGTGACTGCAGCAGAGCTACTGGGATGAGATCAAAGGCTCGTGGGAAAATGATGAGCTCGCCTTTCTCCAAGTAGGAATCCAGCAACAACCCTCGCAGGATTTGTTGTTGCAGTGACATGAAAACTTTGGCCCCGATTCATCCCATCTCATTTTAGGCACTTAATGAGGCACCTAAATTGAGAGTCTCATTGTCTTAAGCTCTCTCATTTGTGCAGACAAGGAACTGCAGAAGGCAATTCAGTCCCCTGACGACCTGAGTAACTCTGTCCAGGTATCTCTATCTCCCTTCGGGTTGTAAGGAAGCCTTGAGTGACTAATGAAGTCCCTTCAAGCATTTCTCTTTATTTATCAACTTGAAAGACGGGAGCTGTTTTTTTTTTTTTTTTTGCTGTTGTTGTTGTTTTGTTTTTTGGGGGTTTTGTTTTTGCATGTAAAACTTACAAGTTGTGGTTAATTTTGTTGGCTGAAAGTTTCAGTGCAGTGACTCAGCCCTGGCCTGACACATTGCTGACACACCACCCAGACAGTCTAGATGAAACCACTGAAAACACCACCAGTGTAAAAGAAGAAGTCATTAACCTGTTGTGGATGGCCAAGGGGTAAGCTAAGGGTGAGGTCTGACCTTGAAAAGCAGTTCCACAAAGGCTTCACTTTCACAAGTCAGCCAGGGTAACAGCTTAGTACCAACAACACGCTGCTGAGGCCTTCCCTACATGTTCCTCCTCTGAGGTCCTTGCAGGTGTCAGAGCTGCTGTGAGAGAAGCATGGTTTGTTGCGTTGTTCTGAGCACTGGGAGCAGGAAGGCCTCCAGGAGCTTCTTTGTGCAGCTCTGCACAGCAGCTTTGCCCCTGCTGCTGTGCCTGTCTGAAAATCTGAACCATAAATCTAGGTGGAAAAGGAAGACCTGTCCTCGAAGACCTGTCCTCGAAGACCTGATAACACTTTGTTGCTTTTCTTCTCTCCCCACCTTGCTCTTGGACATATCCCTACCTGAAGCTCCCCTGGAAGATCCTATTCCACTGGGCACTCAGGTGAACATGAGCTGAGGGGCTCTCCCTTCTGCCAGCTGAGCCCTTCCATAGCGGGTACAAAAGGGTTGGGGAGATGCCCCTCAGTGCTTCATTCTGCACGTAGATGCAGCTGCACGTGAGCGACGTTGCAGCTAGCAGCTAGTCCTTTCACAGCCTCCTATTGCCCCTCTTTAATGCTTCCTTCCTCGTGGAGCTCAGTCACCATGTCTGAGAAGGTCTGATTCAATCACACAGTTTATCTGCACCAAGTAAAATGTCTCCAACTACCACTTCTGAAAGACAGCACAGTTTTTCTTCTATCCTCTCCTATTACAAGGCATGCAGGACTGTCTCCATTTTCCATGGCTTTCAAGATATGATAGCTCTGCCCTGCTTTAACTAAAGTATCTACAGCCAGTGCATGTATGGAAAGAGAACTACAAGCTTTAGCTCTTCTATCAGATATTTTTCAAAATTGGAGCCCTGGATTCCTGCCTCCTAATTTCAGGTACTTAAAAGAGATGCTGAAAAGGGAAGCTTAGTCTATGGAGAGAGCTGCTTCCAGGTGGCCGCTGGTTTTCTGTTTGCTTCAGGCACCACCAGAAGTGACCACCTTTCCTGACTGCCTACCTTTTTACCTAGGCCTGGACCAGGCTGGGCCTCCTGAGGTGTTTAAGTGGGCTGTCTGCATCCTGGAAATCCTCTTTCCTGTGAAACCTAGAAAACACATGCCAGGTCTCAAGAGTTGCTCTTATGAAATAAAGATGTTGGTACTCATAAGCTGGTTTCCTGTTCATATGTCGAAAAAACATATCTAGCTTTTGTTTCACACAGCTACCCACGTGTTTGAAGTTGAGAGCTCATGCGGAGTGTTAGTTTCCTTCTTTTCTTGTATCAAAGTGTACACTATATGGCTGTAGAAAAGCACCTTTAAGGGTAGGAAATCCTTCTTCCTTTCATTGTCTGTCTATTGCACATGACATCCATTTGTGTAAACAAATAGGCAATAAAAAAAAAAAGCGGAAAGTCCTAAGCCCTTCATTAAATTATCTGCTTTTTTACCTTTCAGTAGACTATACTTACCTCTTTTTGTGTCATGTAACACTCCTGAAACTTACTTATGTGTTTCCCTGAGGTATCTAAAACCCATGGAGATTTCAGATACTAGATTAATCAGTGATCCCTTACAGTGCCACACAATCCTGAGCACAGAAGAAGTAGACCCCAACTTACAGAACATCATCAGGAGGATATGCCCTTATAAAGAAAATTTAAATAGGAATTCTAAACTCATGTAGACAGATAAGAATGAGTTGTACAGAGGCAGTTAAATGCACAGCACTCAGAAGGGTAACTTCAGGGCATGTGCCGCTGGGACAGCCAGTCAGGATATGGAGTTACTGGAACTTGTTCAGGGCTGATCCCGGCTGGAGGAGCACCGGAGACCTTGACTCGCTGACTAACAGCAGCAGTGCAGACTATGGGGTCGAATGTTTCCACACCACTCTGAAGTGTGCTTTTTATTTTTAATAAATAGATAGCTATCTGGTTTCCCTGAAGAAGAGCAGAGCACGGTTTCACATTCCCAAGGACGCCCACGTGCCTGGGTGTGAGAAGGAAACATCTGTGGACATGAACAGGAGTGGCAAGGAGTTCTCACTCTGTCCTCGTCTGAGGAAATTTATAGCGAGCCGCTCGAGTACTTTTGTGAAAAATGAGTTGTGTGCTAACATCCCTCTACTTAGGAATATTCCAGTGCTAGTGTTTTCTGTTTGTTTTAGTTTTTGCTTGTTTTACACGAAAAGACGAAGAAAATTAATTGGAGGGGCCATAGCGATGCCTGCACTGAGTGTGAGCAACGGGCTGCAGCCCATCAGGAGATCAGGCCTATGTTTGGGCTGGGTGGCCCTGGGCCCCATCGCAGGTCCCTTGCAGGGGCTCCAGCAGGATTCCCTCAGCCAGAGGCCCACGCACCGTGACGTGCAGCTGGAACCAGGTGCCCAGGACCTCTGAGCATTCCCAGTGAGTCCATTGCTGAGAGGGTGTTGGCACCACTGGGGTGTCTCGTGGGACAGCGAGGAGAAACTGCCCTGCTGCCATTATGTTGACTGGAGCTGCAGTGAATCAATTTTCGTAAAGAAATAGTCTCTGTTGTCCTCCGTATGGATTAGATAGTGATGGTGATCAAAAATACAGAACCCGAAAATTTATTCAAAGTAATAGGGGTTTTGAACCCTACCTGTGAAGGCTGTGACTTACTTAATCAATGTCTCCTTGGAAATCAACACTATGGGCCTAATCTGGCAGTCATCACTTTGGAATGATTTCCTTGGAAGAGCTCAGAAGATGTGTCTGTAAAGGATGGCGGGAGGCTATTCTGTGTTTCTAATCCTGATTGCTCTATGCCATAACAGGATCTGCAACGCTTCCGTTGTTCAGGCGTGGGGTTTGGCAGTTGTTTTTTCTTGTCCTGGCATTTTCCTCATGCTTTTCTTTTTCCTTACTAGAAACATATATACAGGAAAGAATATTCTGTTTTTTTTATGGAGTTGTTGAGAAACTGGGCAAAAATATAATCAAGGAGACTCAGCAGTAACTGACCCCATTCTGAAGTAACTCCAGAGCTGGAAATGTTCCTCAGCTCCAGCTCGCTCTCCAAGTCCTCCAAACATGGCAGCTCTTACAGGGAGACATTCTTCTCATTCCTAGCACATGATTTCGGAGATGAAACTTTATTAAACATAATTAAATATATTTAGCAGACGCGATCTGCCATAGTGCTTGTATCTGAAATAACTGAGGTGCTTAAAAGCTGCATTGAAAAATGGAGCCGCATTTTTGTCAAGTGTGATACATGAAATGGTTAGTAATGCCGCTGTCGAACTGAAACTCAATGCCCTACTGTTAAAAATTAGGCATCTGGTACAGTGTTCATAGCCAGAAATGTTTTTTCTCCTGTCTGAAAACGGCCTCTAACGGCCTATGATGATTTTAAAATACACCAGAAATCTATTTTCCTGCATAGCTATTCATTCTGTCTCAAGAATACAGAAAAAACAGGCTGGACTCATTTTCTCTCAGTTGGTCCAAAGATTTTAGCAGGTGGGCTATTTGCCTCCCTGGCATTTAGACTCCCCATAATTCTTAATAGGATTATTTGGATAAATAAACTGATCCAGCTTTGGATCTTTGTTAATCATACACCTGAGGCAGATCATGAAGATGTTAGTGGAAAGTGGAAAGACAGGATATCTGCTCTGGTAAGAAGTGAGCCAGGGTTGTATTACTCTGAAAAAGTACCATATCAAGTCCCTTTGGTTAAAAAAAAAAGAAAAGAAAAAAGAAAAATATTTTTGGCATAAATCTCCAGGTTTATTTCTGTTACAGTTTGATGAACACCAAAAGGAGAACAGGTGGGAATACGTTTTGGGCAGGGAAAGTAGGAAGAATTATTGTAGCTATCCTAATGACTTACAGATGTTCCAGGTAGGCATATAGCGATCTCTTTTGTTTCAAAGATACTTCTGCAGTCTTTTGCTAATGTTCAAACTCATTTCTCCTTTTGAGGTTCAATCTACCTTAACTATGGCTGGAGGAGAGCAGGTTACATTCTAGCATAAAGAAAAGCAAGATAAGAAAATCAAACAATGAGACAAAAACACTTCCCAGTGTAGAGAGGAAAGGAAAATTTTCCGAATGTGAAACGATGACGCAAAATAGGATGGAAATTCTCCTTCTCCTTGAGGAGTGAATGAAATAACACTACAAGGGTTGAATGAGGTATATATAGCAGTGACAGATGTCAAAGACAGTATTCTGACAGAGCTTCTGAACTATGTGAATTGAAGGCTGAAGTTTAAGTGGGAAATTTAAGTCTGTAAGTCTGCAGGGTGACTGCAGGTGAAGGTTAAACTCCTTTCTGTTGACCTCTGAATCAGCTGCTCTTCTCTTCTGCTAGGCTGCCCAAAGCTCCTGTTGCACCGATCTGCTGGTGGGGCTCCTGGTGAACCTGCCTCGCTGGTTTGAGCCCACAACCAGCACGGAATGGGAGCTGCTGAAGCCAACAGGAGCGAGGGGCTGCCCTCCTGCGTGATGGGTGGTGGGCAGCAAGCTAAGGGCAGGGATCTCTTGAGCTGCATTCGCCCTTGGTGTCACGCTCTGGTGTGAGCCTGGCCCAGCGAACTTACCGCGCTGTAGATGCAGAGCGGCTTCCAACTGTGAATTTGAAGAGCAGGCGTATAATTTTAATGCTTTTACCAATTCCTTCTGTTACGATCATGATAAGACAGTTCGCTGACAGCTCTGGAAAAACTACCTAGATCTGTGAGAGTATTTTTTTCTCAGGCAATTCCCTTACTTTGCGTATAAAATACTCATTAAAAACAAGTCAGGTTGTGGATGAGTGTGTAGATGATGGTGCATTTTCAAGGTGCAAAGCAGTATATTTTCTCATTTCTCCACATGAGACACTAAGAGAATCAAACCAAGCAGGCAGGGTGGCATATTGGAGCAGAGGTGGGAGAAATGACCCCGCACAAGGTCATTTTGTTTCCAGACACAACATTTGTCACAACAGCGAAGTTGTTCTGCTTTGGGTGAGAAGGGTGTGGAATATGTACTTTTTTTTCAATCAAATATTTAAGAGACAGTTGCCAGGGCAGATGTGGTCTAATGAACACTGTGTGCTAATCGCTGTTAATGCTGACTCTGCCTACGTCTTTGCATAAATTAATTCATCTCTTTGTGTGTGTCCCCATCTATGAAATGTCTTCCTCACAGAGACATAGTGAGCATTTGTTAGCTAATATTTACAGAGTGTTTTAAAGACAAAAACACTAATTTTGCCTCAGTGATTCTGAATTAAATTTATAGGGTTGGGAGGGTATTTTTGTACTCTGTCTTGTAGTTGGGGCCTTCAGTAACCGTTCCACAAATATAAATATATCATTCTTATCAACCTTCATGCCTAGCTCTTGTCTGCTACTTGTTTTCTTTGTAGATCTACCTGGTCGCTGCCTGTAAACTGTCTGTGAACACTTAATCTTTTACAGCAATTAAGGAATAATTATATTTATTTCTGTAAAATTGTATGTTAGAGACAAAAAGTTTTTGCATGAACTGGTATTGGCACTCCAGTTGGCTACTTGGTGATTTTCATTTTTCTGAGAGGTTGATTCATATAATCTAAAGCCTTTCATTTCCCGGAAAAAACATCAGAATCCTATTTGGAACAGGGAACATCATTAAAATTAAACAAGATTGAAATTCATACATTTATTGTATGGTGAATCTCTGGAAGACATTGGCAGGTATTGTTGTAAATGTCTTTTCTGAGCTTCCAGGTTAATACACCCGAGTGTACTGCCTTTTATGCTGTAGTTTAGTATGCTACAAGCAATGGGAGTCTTGATGAGAGCTATTGAAAAGTGTGAATGCTCATAACAGCCTGACTAGAAGTCCTACATAGAGCTGAACTCTAAGATTTCCACCAATGAAACTGAAGCCACTGTGCCCAAAGTTGGTTGGAAATACGCTTTTTTGGCCCTTTGGGCAAAAAGAGGTGCAGTGCACTGGAAGTGTTGCGTATCCTATTGCTGGAAACAACCAGGAGCTGAGGTTTTGGAGCAGTGCAACACCCTTCCTATCTGCATCTTGACATACAATCCCTGTGGCATGTTCATATATTGTCCATTCCCCCATTTCCCATGGAGGAGATGGAGGGAAAACCAGGTGGGTGCCTGGCCGGGCATGAAATGGGCCATGAAGAACGGGATGAGGCGACTTACCCT
This sequence comes from Rhynchotus rufescens, assembly GCA_032273925.1. Taxonomy (NCBI): domain Eukaryota; kingdom Metazoa; phylum Chordata; class Aves; order Tinamiformes; family Tinamidae; genus Rhynchotus; species Rhynchotus rufescens. Next base: position 309 of record JAVCKT010027078.1, on the reverse strand, counting down.
CACCAGGAGGGTTTACCGGCCACGAGCAGCTTTCATTAACTTTTAATAAGATCTACACAAGAGCAGGGGAATACAAGACCGGCTGTGAAGAGTCGGGTCTTTTGGCTTTGCTGCCATCTAGCAGAAGGTAGACAGTCTGACACCCATCCACCTACCAGGCCCGAGAAGCAAAGTGGATTCCTGAGATACATGAGGGATAAAAGGGATTTTGCCTTCAGTCTGAGATGGCCCTTCTGGACTAAGGCCTCTGCAGTTTACTAAGTGATTGATAATTGGTGGCTTGGTTTTGGAAGAGCAAGTCATAGGCTG
>JAVCKT010027077.1:23072-43650 GCA_032273925.1 Rhynchotus rufescens | reverse complement strand
ATCCCATTTATTTCCCTCAGCTGTAGAATGATCAGAAAAACACCCAAGGGCTTCCAAGTCACATTTGAGCAGCACCTGTGTGTGTGTGTGTGTGTGTGTGTGTGTGTGTGTGTGCGCACTCCTTTCAGTATCTGTTCATCTCTGGTTTTGTTCTGAGCCCAAACCAAACGTGTTTTGCTTCTGTCCCACATGCAGGCACGCTCACACACACACTCTTATCCGCAACATTAGCTGGATCCAGCCAAGCTCCCTGCCCACACAGTTCTCATTCCTGCCTCAATCCACAGGCTTTGTTTCAGCATTGGTTTTGGTTTAAGGCCTCTTGTTCCTTACAATTAACTCAGTGGAAAAAGGCTGTTAAATTGGCCAGATTCAAAATAGCATAAGCCTGTCATTAGCAGAAATATCAAGGCTCACATGCTGACAGCGTGAACCAAAACGGTTTGGTGACTTCTCCCCATTAAAGCTGTGGCTCATGGAACTGTAATCTGTCCCCTGCTCTGAGACCCTGTATGCCAAACACTAGTTAGGTTATTCTGCACTCTGCTGCATTCATTTATATTGAGTAAAGGCAAATGCTTTTAAAGTCTTGCTGGATTTGAAACGGATAGTCTGTCTGGGAAGGAGCTGGAAGTCTTTACATGTTTGCATCAGTCGCTTCCTTTGCGAAAGTTTACTGTTTTTGTTTCAGTAAAACTTGAAAAGTTTTGTTTGACCTTTATTAAACATTTAAGATCTTCGGAATCCCTTGTGAGAATAGAGATTTGTGCGGGGTTTTACTCAGAAATTCCCTTACTTTATTTGATGTGCACAAATTCTGCTGTTCTTTACAGTGCCAGTAAAATAAGAGATAGAACAGAAATGTGTATAATTTTACTAAAGAGATATAATAGAATGCTGTTCTTTGAGAAGATTCCTTGTCAAGCAGTTTCAGCTTCCATGTAAAGGGAGGCAGCTCTATAAAGTAATGATAACCATTTTCCTTGCCTTTGTGTCTCCTGTGTGATTGAGTTTGGTGTTTAAGAAAATGCAAGTTTCCACTGAAACTTCCCCCTGCTTGGGTCATTTGTAATAATTTTCTTTATGTGGATTCTCGGGTATGTACATGGACTACAATCTTTCTCTTACTGGACAAACATAGAAGGTCTCTCATTCCTCTTCTACCTTAGCATATATTTTCATGAAACTTGTAAGTTTACATTCTACTCTGAGAATTCTACTTCGCTGTCAGACTTGGTTGAAACTATTATGGAGTGAAAAATTCTGAGTGGAAGACAAAAGGAGCATGGTTATGCAAGCTTTGTGACGATGGAAAAGGTTGTCAAAAGTTCTTAGCATCACTGTGGTCAAGTGTTTGAAGTACTGGACGTTTACAAGTTGGACAAGGGTAAAAGACATCAGTTTAAATTTTAACTCTTATGAATGTGAACCCAGTTTTGAAATATAGAGGCCTCAGTTGTAAGCTTTTTAATTGGTACCATTGTGCTAGATATCACAGAGCAAGCTCAACAACCACGGTTCTGTCAGATGACCTTTAAATGTCAATGTATCCCGTGAGAGCTGGCATGCGTCTGCTTTTTGGTGTACACTCATGCTTTAAAAAAAGAAGATAGGGGTTTGGTTTTGGAAGAATGGGCTCAATACCTCAGAAGGCCATAAATTTGCTAATTTATTGCAAAGATATTATGTTTACTGCACTATGACATCGTTTGGCATCAGTGTACATGGAAAAAGGGAAAATGATTACTCCTAGATTCATGAATTTTTTCTGTTGTGCCTGGTTCCTCCAATTTTATTAGGCAGTCTTTGCCCACTATACAACCTTAATGAGATAACGAGACTGTTATATTACTAAGGTTAGGCTTTCATTTCTGTTTTTAAAGTAAGCATTTCTAGAATTAAAATCTGAACAGAAGTAAACAGAAATCAATCTCATCAACATTTGTAGGTTCTAGTCTGGGATTTTTATATTCTCTGTGTCTCCATGAAACTCACTGTTCTTTCTGATCCCTCCTGAGAGGGGGTTGGGTCTATCAATCATAGTGCCTTCCTCATCAACAGGATTCCCTGTAACTATTACCCAGTAATTCTTATCTTCTTCAGCTTTATGGGAGTTCAGGTAGGTGTGACAAACTACTTCATATTCCATCCCAAAGTAAGATCTGAAAAGTGGAAAAGAGAAATAGTGTGAGGAGGTGAGAGAGAAATTACTATACACCAAAATTCAGTAAGTCTCTATTATCTGCAAATCACTCAAGGTTTTATTATGCTTGTTTTAGCTTTTTCAGTGGCATCACTGTGCACTTTCAAACACCAGGCTCTTAATAGAAACACCTATAAAGAGATCCCACTTTATTTCTTACTAATAATGCCAGTTTCTAGATCCAAGGCTGAAGAAGGTGCTGATACACTGAATCAGTATGAGCAAGCTGAATAAATTCTATACGTCATTTCAGGTCATTTTTCTTTCTGACTGAGGAAAATTGTGCCTACTTAACCGTTTCTACGTTGACTTACCAGATCTTGTTTCAGCATCAAATCCCTGATACAAGTTCTTACTGGAATCTTGCTTAGAACTTAATGGGAAACAATTGGTATGCTCCCTAACAATGCTTAGTCAATACTAATTCAATGCATGCATATTAACTTGATTTGTTGGTATAGCTTTAGTTTATTGTGACAAAAGCAGCATCTGGTTTTATGTACTGTGTTTTTATTTAGTTCTCTTAATAATTACACTACTTAGCATCCTGTTTTATCTTCAAAAATAATTGCTCAAGATATTCAAAAAGAAAAGCAAGAGAACAGGGAAGGCTGGAAACACGAGGTGACATAAATTACATAAAGCAAAGAGATGAATGAAACTGAGCTGATTGTCTGCATGGTCAGGATGGCACACACTACAGTTCAGGGATATAATGGGAGAAAGGAGAATGTGCTTTCTGCATTCTTTTCCATTTCCTCGGTGTGTAACTAAAGCAACGATGGTGTTTCTTACAGTAATTGTTGATGTATTGAGTTGGCACATGTTTATGCACGTCCCTGTCCATTATAAATTATTCTTACCTTATCCAAAAGTTCCTTGGAACAGCCAAGCTTCGATTAGTATGGCAATGAGTAATAATAACATTAGAGTTTGCCTGAGGAAAAAGCAAAAGGAAAAAAAAATAAAAAAAAAAAAAAAGGGAAAGATGTGGCAGACTATAAGTGTAATGTTAACTATTCTTACTCAAATTAAATGCTTTTATTTACAGAATATAATCAGCCTTAATGTAACTCTGCATTCCTTTGTATTGTTCTGAGACTGCTATGCATTCATAGTGTGTGATATTTTACACCTTATTGGTTCTCAAGAAAACTGTCCTAACAGCTCAGACTAGCCAAATGCTTAGCCCTTGGATCAGACACGTTCTCTTGTCCAATATATTCCACTCCACTCCCTTGTGCTGGGCACTATAAGGAGGGGAAAAAAATGCAGGAAGAAGTGGAGAGTCTTTCCAGTGGTCTGTGCCATCAAGGTTGTTCCTCTTACACTGAATATCTGCCAGATGAGAGATCCATATGGTTTTGGAAACAGTCTAGAATTTCATATTTTACCAATTTACAATTTTTAAATATAGCAGAATTAATATTTAGTAAATCCATTTGCTCCTATTGTGGGGAAAAAAAAAGTATTTGACAATTACTTTATCTTCAACATGTATTTTAGAGAATTGGTTCTTTTGTATGCGGCACAAATCAAGGTTGCAAAGGATTGGTTATAACTAATATTTTGCTATGCAAACAGCACTATAAAGAGCCTAGTGGCAATGTGGAACAGGAAAATTCTACATCTGTTTAATGAATTTACAAAAGGTTAAAGAAAAAAAAAAAAAAGGAAAAAAAACGCATTAGAAAAAGCAGCCACTTATTCCAATGCTTTATTTTTTGAGAGTCTTAAATTTAACATAAAGAAGACTTAAGCAATCATAGTGCCTATCAGTGGAAATAAAATTCTGAGTGCTCAGAACTCCTGAAATTCAGATTTCAGGTAAAGTATCCTCAAAATGGGATGTCCAAAGCATATGTTTCTTTCCTACAATTATAGTTTGGATTTTACATAGGGAAAGATGTGAATAATATGAACACAAGTTTCTTATAAAGTCAGCCTGTGGTTTTTAATTGAATCTTCCTAACATTCTCTGGTTTTAATTTCTTACAGGAACTGGAAATCCTTCATTTTCAAGACGCATTTGTGGATCCAGGAATGTTGCATGCCAATGAGCCAAGTAGGAAAGTTCATCTGTCAAAAATACTTGCTGAAGGTAAGATTTTTTAGCAAATCTCAGAAATGATTTATGGTCGCTTGCTAGATACAACTGTAAAAAAAAAAAAAACAGAAATTAAGAAAAGTATAAAAATATAGGTGATTTTAAAAATATCAGAAGAAGTCTCTCTGTTGTGGAAAAAAAATCAGTCTATCAAAATCAGGCTATAAATTCAAAAGCTCTAACTTGATGTTGTTGATAAAGTCATTAAGTAGCTTTTCTCAAACTAAACCAGTGATAATTGAACTTACATTCCAAAGTTTCTCTCTCATCGTAGTGGTGGATGATAGAGAAAATTTTACTATACCTGTGATTTATTTCAAGTGCATACACAGCATATAATATCTTTTTCTAACTTATGAAGAGAAACATAGGTAAATAACAACTAAATGTATCCCCTCGGTATATGCTACCATTTACATTTATAACTTGATTAACTTACCATTCTATCAGAAAACCCCCCTGTTGCCCCGAGAACAAACTTTTGTCCAAATCTAATGGGTTCACTTGTTTCACTTCCATCAACACTATTACAATAGAAAAAGAAAAAAAAAAATCAATTGAAGTATATCACTTTCCAGATAATTTTTGTGTTTAAATCTTGTGACACCACTTCATATTACGTTTACTTTTTAAAATACGTAAAATATGTCAACTGAAAAGGTGCTACGTAGCTCATTTAATGGTTAAAATATGTAACAAAATAGAAATTTGAACTGTATTCATTACTATTTAAGATATATTAATTAACGTACAGGTTGGAAAGAAAACATCCCATGGAAAATCGAATGAAATTCAGTACCAAGTTCCTCTGAAAAATATACTTAATACATATATCTGAAAAATCACAGACTAAAAGACAGCAAACTAAAAGTTTGGTTCCTTAGACAAACATGTATGCTGGTACTTCAGAATTCTTTCTGTATTTTACAATACAGAATCAACAAATTATATGCCAGCATGTTCTGGATATATTCAGAGTCAAAACCTGTGCAGCCTAGGAATTGTGCAGTCAGGTAAGGAGAGACTTCATGGCGCTTTGGTTGCAGTTCTGCAAGGCCTGAATTGTGCTCTTATCATCCAAATTCTCCATTAGGGTTAATTCAGTGTTTTATTGAATCAGGGTCAGCTTGAGCACCGTTACAGTTGTTAAATACAGGCATTCTGTTGTTGAGCAGGACCCAGGAATTAAAGATGTCATTCAGAGAGATACATTGTTTGTTCTTTTTAGGAGGGCAAAAGCACCGTATGCTTCATGTTCAGCAAAAGCAGATACCCATTTTTATTGCCAAATCCTCATTTGTAGGAGCTAGACATTTTTAAGGAATTACAGGAGCTACATATTCCAGTAATATATATGTAGTTCTCATTTCTAAGTGAGGATGGGACACGTTTTGTGTTCTGCACCTGAAATACAACTGTATTAAAAACGGCCTCCGAGCTTACGAAAAGATGCAGTGAACTGGATGCTGCTTTCACACCAGTTCGGAACTGTCAGTGCAACTTCCTTGGGACTGTGCACAGTAATATATAGAAGAGAACTCGGCTTAAGGTGTAACTGAGATTAAAGAGTCTGTTTTAGGTTAATCTCACGCAAATTCATTTGTATATTAGCAAAGTCCATATTGCTCAAAATAAAGCATGGCTATCTAACGTAATTATTAAGAACAACCCTAAATAAGGTGCCAAACCTTAAGATACAGAAAGTATTTCGACCGACGGGGTCCGTGCTCTTGGCAGCACTGACTCCGCAGGGCGCGGGCAGCGATTCGGCCGAAAACATGGAGATCTCGTCCAGGTCCAGGGCCAGGGCCAGCCTGCCGCGCACGCCGCCGGGCAGCTCCCTCGCCGCCTCGTTGTTGTCTGGGCTCAGCAGCATCACGGTGTCTCCAAAATGAACAAATCCATCCTTCGACCGCGACAGCTTCACCTAATTGAAACCACACGCGATTTATTATAGAATTACTTGAACTTCAAATCCTGAATGCGAAAACAAGGCGCTTGTGGTGCCTGGAGAATAGCAGCAAACCGCTGTGGAGCCACAGCAACCTGCCAGCGGCTGCTTTACGGGGTTACCTTCCCTAAGAGGTGCTCTTGGAGTTTCCCGCACTTCTGTATCAGGAGTTCCCCGCGCTCCCTCCTCCGCCGGAAATCCTCCAGGAGCTCCTGCTCGCCAACGACAGCGGGTAGACGTGTTAGCCCGCGCCCGCGCGCTCAGCCTCGCTCCGAGCCGGGGCGCGCAGGGGCAGGGCCACGCGGGGAGCCGGGCGGGTGCCTGATCTGGGCTCGCCGGGCCGGATCGGCGCCGGGGCCGCCGCGCACCTCGGCCAGCGCCGCGTCCTCGCTCCAGTTGCCCACGCGCACCCCGGCGCTGTAGGCGGCCATGGCCGCTCTGAGTTGACAGTCACCATGGAGACCGCTCCAGCTGGCGATTGGGCGCGCCCCCGCAGCGCGCACCAATGAGCGGGGCGAGCGGGGCGGAGGGGGCGGGATGTTTCTCGAAGGCGGGAGGGAAGGGGGCAGCGGGCCGCCATGGCGGCTCGGGGAGCGGGTAGCGACGTTCTCCCCAAACAGGGCGAACATGTGAGGGAAGCGCTTTAGTTGCGAGTCTTTCCCTTACTAATTTATTTATTTATTGACGCTAGGCTAAGTGAATTTGTTCTGCGTTTACTTCTAAGATAGTCTAAGCCAGCTTATTGCAGGGAGGCTGTAGATCCCTGCACAGAGCATTTAACCCCTTTATAACACGTGTATTTGCTCTTGCAAGCTCAGTATTGCAAGCAGGTTTTGTACTTTGAGTAATTCATAAAACTTCAAAGAAAATTTTTGTATGAGCAGTTGGGGATCATGTTACCATCAGCCAAAGTTTTGACAGTTATGTGACATAAAAGCTGGCGGTTTTGCATTTGTGCCAAAAGTTGCTAGGCAAAAAAAGCTATTCAGTATAACTCAAAAGCTTAAAGGACAAATCCATTTTTGTTCTAATAGCTCCACACAGTGGCCAGTTGACGTAAAATCATTTTTCCTGTACTCAGCTGTATTAGAAACGATAGGGAAATCTAAGCTCATTTCACCTTTCAACAAAAGCTGTGTTTGTGAAAGAACTGGTGAAAGGTTTGGTCTGCTAACTTATTCCAGCATGCAGATGCACTTAAATATGTGTTGATTAATTGAAACCGGAATAATTCCCTATTTTTATTTCAGTCTTCATTTCATAGTCATCATTTTCAGTATACTTGAGAAGACAGAACATGTTGTATCACCATAAAAAGGTGACACTTGACTCCTCCCCTGCTGTTCTAGAGTCACAGTTCTTTGTTTCCTTTCCTTTTTTTTTTTTCTCTTTTTTTTTCTTTTGTAATAGAAGAGAACATGGTGTTTGAGAAGATCTGAAATAGCTTGTAGAGCTGTGCACAGTAGGTCTAGGCTATTAGCTTAGATAGAATATGACTGGACTGCTTAGGCCTTACAATTCAGTAAGATGTGAGGGAGAGCATATTTTTAAATACTTTTAATATACGAATGTGTTCATATATGTTTACTTTTTTTCCTGTTTTGTTTATCCTTTTGAAGAAAAATTGTTAATGTACCAATTTTGAATAGCAATATAGACTAAATAATACTGCAGGACCATTTGTCTCCTTTCATTTTACTATTCCACACTAGCATTATTCTGACACAGACTATAAATCAGAATATAGCTATACTTTGCTCTTATTAGTCTTCTGGCTATTAAAATGATTAATCTGATATTTAATAGTATAACTGCACTTTCTTATTCTGACCTATTCCCCAAGCAGTCATCTGTTCTTAGCACAAAAAGAATTAAGTAGCTTAAGTGATAAGATTTAAGAACTGCTGTTCTCTCAGGCACTTGTACTGATATTTCCCATTTTGGTTATGAATTTCAATGCGGAGTTTCTGTGTAATGCTTGTTTGAGAGGAGCAAGCAACCGATTACTTGGTAATTTCTGAAATGACTTCAGTCTACCTCTTAAAAGAAAGTGGTGCAAGATACTTATGTGCAGTATTGGCAGTATGTTGATGCACGTAAGCAGTACACATGTCAAGGTAACAAATGTAAATTTTCCCAATGCAAATCTAGCTGAAGACATGTGTTGCTTTGTTGCTTTTTTGATGCTTAATGGTCAAAAGATGCTGTTAGAGAAGGAAGGGAAGATGAAATCATTTCCAACATTTGTAAAGCTGACAGTTACTTACTAGGTAAAATATGAGTTGAATTATCCAAATCTTCATGGTATTTTCATTCTAAAAAGCCTGTAATTTAGACCTGTAAAAAATCATCTGCTTTAGAGAAATTAATTTAAAAAGGGAATATTTTCACTTCAGATTGAGTTATTTCATCATGACCAGTCATCCTAGCTATTGACATTTTTCACCTCTTTGCCTGGCTGAATCTTTCAGAAAGTGCATTTGAAAAACCCCTTGAGCTCTGAATCTCTCAGAAAAAAGTTGTAATTTGGGGAGCAGTAACTTAAAAAAATATATATGGAAATATTAAAGTATGCCTACAAGGACCATTGCTGTGCTCTGCAGAGAGATGAGCTTTACCTCTGTAAAAGCTAGTGTGTCTAAAGCAAATAGAATATGTCTATCAGCGTGGACCAGATAGCTTTGGTGAGGACTAGTGTGTTTATTAGCCCAAGCAAAAACATATCTTAACACAGCTGTATAAGAAGAGCTGCATCTTATGCTCTAATTTCTGTCTTTGTGCAGCACTGCCTACTACATACGTCTACCGTGAAGCAATTTAAAAATTGTGACTTTCCAAGGTGTGCAGGAGGTGTCCAAGGCATCATTAGCAGAATGATGTTAATGCTAGAGGCTGACCATACTACTAGCTAGGTATAAAGTTTCTGTTTAGTTTGTAGTCATTAATGTACTTGGTTTGATCTTGAGCAGCTCATTTTAAGCACTAATTGCCAGGACTCTACTGAAGGGGACTTTGTGAAGTGATGTTCTGCCCCACTTAAATAAATTGAATACATTGTGCTTAGTGAACTACAAAGTTCTGTCATCACCCGCAGTCCCTGGGACCAAATGGCTGTGGCTGAGGCGTGGTCCTATTTATAAAGGCTGGAAATCAGGTCATTGTCTCTTTTGTTTACTAATCTGTTTAAACTTTGGTTTCCATGAGTACTCATGCTTGAGATTTTGAAATTTGCTTTTATGTTAGCATTTTTTTTTTGCCTATAAAAAGCAGTAGTATGAATGCTAGCAGAAAGGAAGCGCTAACATCCACAATTTTAGCTCTCTCTGATTTTTGACTTTTGGGGTTTGCTCAAACATAGTCATGTGCATGTGAACTGTGACTCTTGAAACTGAAAAACAACGGTTTTTGCATGACCTCTTGTGAACCCAGGCTGTTCTGTTTCTTCCCACTTCAGTGCTAACAATAGATACTGCTTAGGGTTGCCTTTGCTTCCCTGTTTAGTCTTGTCTACAGCACGATCTTTATCTTCTGCTGTGAACTGCATGAATCTTCGCAGTGCTGTGTTGCTTTTCACCATGTCGATTTTATGTCTCTGGTGCTAATGTTAAGACTGAAAACAAGCTATTCCTTTAGCTTTTCCACAGTGGAAATATCTATTTCACTCTGGAAGCAAAGTGGTGACATTTACAGCTAGCGCTGGAGGTGCGTGTCAGTGCATCCCCAAACCTTTGCTACATTTTCCTATTGGAAATGATGTCCTCCCAGGCTCACATCAGGAGGTTTAGAGATAAAGAAATGTTTTAGTGATAAAAATAACTTCAATTTACTTCAGAGGAATCTGTATGTTACATTAAATGAGCTATTAAAAAGAAAGGGAAGAGAAACTGACCTATGTATTTATACCACAAACATGAATTAGTTAAATATTTCTGGCGTAGCAAAAAGGAACATGAGGAGAATCTTTTGTCCTAAGGGGAAAAGAACATGCGTATTGTAATTGTTTTTAAAATTTTTCTGCCACCATTCTTCTATTTATGGTTTTGATTTGGATGACCTTATTCTGGCAGTGTATTTATATAGACATTGCAGGCTACAGAAGATATTTTATAGATCTAAAGACCCTGGCAACTGCTCTAATTTGAGACTTCGAATATTTCCATATTTCCTTGTCACTACTGATTAGTAAATTAGCATTTCTTAGTTGGTAGCTTTTCTCTGAACTGCGTGAGAGAAATGGCATGTCATTATGATGTTGAGGACTCAAGGAACAGAGGGAGCATAAATAAAGTGATAAATTTGCTATACACAAATGTTAAAATGATTCTTTAAATATATGATGCATTTGTAGTGCAAAATAAAAAGCTAGATCAGGAACACCCCAACTACTACTGGGGACTGACCAAAATCCTGCAATTACAAAATGAGAGAAAGAAAAAATTCCTTTTGTAAGGAGGTGAGAAGGAAAGACACTTTTTAACAACCAGGATGTCTTGCTGCAGAAAGGTGTGGATTGTTTGTGTCTCAAATGACAGTTCTGGGCAGAAATAACTTCCTTAGTGAAATAACTTTTAAAGTAGTAATGTGTGCCCTGTTTGCTCGTTTCTAGGGAGCTGCAGTGATGCAGACTGAGGCACTTTCCTCCCCAGTTTTTACACCTGCAAGGAGAGCTGAACGGAAGCTGGGGCGGGAAGGGAGATGGGATCCCTGCCGGTGGGCAGAGCTTTCAGCGCCTTCACACAAGAGGCTGCTGCTCTTACTGGTTTGTATATGTGCTGTACATATAGAAAAGCAGGCAGCTTCCACAAGGGGGTGTCTCTATTTCCTACTTAGCAACAGGAGCTGCTGAAAGCAGTGCTGGATTGTACTGCATTATCTACCAAGAACTTTTGACTAATGTTCCCTTTGGCATAAAATATACTTAAAATGTATTATTTGTGTTCATCAAGACACGTGATAATGGAGCTTCTCTCCTTTTGCAACGATGTCCTTGAGCACAAGGTATTAATAATATATGCAGAGCTAATTAGAAGGCAGGGATATGTTAATAAAATTACTAGACTGTATGCATTGGCACTATTTAAACTTTCAGGAAACTACTCAGGTGGAGGCAGATATATGAAAAACGTACAGAGTCATCCTAAACCGTGTGGTATCTGCATGTCTGATGTTTCTGATCCTGATATAATTTGTTGTTTGATCTTGGTAGGTATTACTTAGGAATATGTAATACCAAATAAATACAAGTTAAAAGTGCTTTTTTAGAAGCTCTCTTTAGCTGGTGCTTTCGTATGAAAAGCGAAAACCTGATAATCATCGAACAGCCTTAACAATAGTAACTATAGGAAACAAGAATTGTAAGGTAGAACAAAATTAATGATATAAAAGCTAATGGGCTATGTTCAGTAAAAGAAAAGGCTGATAAATTTAGTTGTTATTGCAGGATACTCCAGCGATGTCAGTGAACCTGTATTTGTATAGATAATATAAGGCTATGTGTTTAGCTCCATTTTATGTTTTTTGACATAAAGCATTTTTCTCTGTCTTACAGATGTCATGTGGGGATGTCTCGATGGAGAACAATCCAATACATGTACAAGGTACTACTAAATTTCTGTTGATCCTAGCAACTGTCTTTGGCAAAAGTTAAAGCAACCATATTTTCCTGTAAAGTTTACTTAGTATCACCTTAATAGTCATTTCACATTTGATGTAGCAAGGTAAGTGCATGATTCAGTAGAGTCAAATTTGACATTTAAAAAAGTATATCTAAACAGATAATCTTGCAGGAATGCAAATATGCTACTAGGACAACACTGCAAACCTTTATGTCAATTAAATACTAGAGAATATATAAGATGATCACCAAAGAACTGATTAAATTAACAAATAGATTTTAAACAGTAACCTTGGACACTTGGATGTTGTAACTCTGGAAAACTGAGGATATATTCAGAGAGGAAAAAGGTGAATTAGCCTTGTGAAACAAGCTGGATGTGAACACTGTTAGGAGAGAGAAAAGTTTCACTCTTAGTAACTGGATGGAAGAATAAGTGGCATTCTTCTGATTCTTTCAAGCTCAGGGCATGAAGAAAGAAAGAATCAAATCTGACCATGTGGTTCTGGTTGATAAGGAATGCAGCAGCATTATCAACCTAGAGAAGGAAGCTTTGGAATGATTTTCTTTTCCTTTTTTCCCCCCTCTTCTTCCATTTTCTTCCATTTTTCTGCTCCTGTTGAATTCCATTTTATTTACCTCTTGCTACTTCTAAAGTTGTTTTCTTTACTCAATTTGTTCTTTTTTTCTCCAAATTCCCTCATTTCATAGAATCAGTGAAATTAACGTAGTCCCTAAAGAGGTGATAACCACTTCACATGGAGTTCTACTGCTCCATGTGTTTTTTTGCTGTTATGCTTTCCAAGTACTTACTGAGCGTAATGCATATTGCTGTTACTTTTGTTGATTACTTTTATAACCACTGTCTTCTCTTTTCCTCTTATTCATTATGTCCTGTCTAAAACATAGACCACCACTAATGTGAAGGACACTTCATTAACCTGTTCCAAAATGTAAAATGTATCTTGAAAGCCCTGTGATTGCTTACATTCCTTTTATAAATATATTCCATGTGGGAGAGCCCTTAATTATATCAATATTTTTATACCTTCTGTCTTGTACTGGTTGCATCTCACATACTATGGAGTATGAAGTGGCCAAGAATGACAATGAATTGTGGGATTTAGGAGTGGTCTTCTGCACATGCCATGGTTGGGTAAAGTTTTTTTTTTTTCTTAACAAAGTTACATACTTTGCTACTTTTAGTAGAAGTCTTTCTATTAGTCAGCCGAGCCTGACTTATAAGCTGTTCCCCCTTCCCTACCACATCCAAAAAGTTTTTGAAGTCCAGGTAGCTTACTGGAAACAGGTGCACTCTCCTAGATCTCCTAGGAATCTTACTGTGCTTTTTACTGACATATTCTTCTCTTTTCCTGTGTTATCCTAATCTTCAGCTCTTGGCCCAGTAGTATTTGGAATAGTGTATTTGTGTGTTTTCTGAACAATGTCCTGTGGAGCATTTTTGACCTTAGCTGTCTGGACAGTCCAAAGGTCTGGAGACAAAGCAGGGATTGGCAGCAATGACAGAGATATTGTATGGAACATGAAGAGTGAAGACAGGAAGTTTGCAACAGGAAGATGAAACCTGTAAATCAGACTGAAAGGATGAAATATGATGAGAGTCAGGCAAAGTAAATGATATTTCCAGCAACATTGTAGATACAGTGGAGAGTAAGGCAAGAATTTAAGGAAGGAAGAGGAGGCAGTGAGACAGACAAAAGAGAAAATGATATTTCTTGATGTTGTAAGGAACAATAAATGCCTTGATGATTTTTTTTTTTGTTTTTGGAAAATCAGATGTTGCAAAACACTCTAGCCCATGGACGTTGATTCGTGATTATTCCTAGAGATTGGCTGAGGTAGGAATAGAAAAAAAATAGTGTGGGTCAGTATAAACAACTGAGCATTCTAGAACCATAATGTAATTAATGTCAAATGTGTCATGTGTCATCATTCACCCTAATTAGACATCTTTTTACTGAGGAGGGTGGTTAAATTAATAATACCTCCTCCTTCAATATTGTGACGAAGAGAATAGATCACACGAGAAGCAGCCATCTGCAGTGAGTTTAGATTTTAATTGTATGATCAAGTGAAAAACAAGTTCATCGAGTAGCTAGCAATGCAGATATTCAAAATGCTATTGTCTTCAGTGGATAACTGATAGTTTTGTTTGGCAATGGTTCTGGGCAAATATTTCCCACAATTGTTAATACCAGGCCAGTTCCTAGTTTGAGCTCTAATACAGAGAAATTCTCTGGTGGTGTCTTTTAGATCTAATGTTGATGAGAATGGTCAAATTCTCATCAAATGAGAAACATTTGACCATTGCAGCAAGCACTGGCAATACTGGCAATGTACATTAAATTGCAGTCTGAACTGATGAATGGTCTTTTGGTGGTCAGATCACTTGTGTGGGACATTTAATCTAGGGACCAGGCTAAGACTAAATGTAGTCCAAAGTGAAACCACAGAAAGTAGATTGTGTAGGCATAAAGGCCAGAGAACAAATTGGTCTACTGATCCATTCCTATTGTGCCAAATTACCTGCTGGTGTAGACAAGGACTATTTCCACAAACTGGCATTTCTTCAATGCTATTTTTATCTTTTATTCTGAGAAATACTCCAAATCTCTGTTTGGCTAATTTCTGGTAGAAAAGCAACAACTACATCTGTTTCTGTGAGCCTGTTTGGCTATGTGCTTTCTCTTTATCAGGAAATTTCCAGTAGAAAGATTTCTGAGTCTCCCATCCAGATGTAGATTCGGGAAATACACACCCGACCTGCCCTAAAATCCTGGACCTAAGTATTTTGAGGTTTCATGATTGGAAAGATTAACATCACATACATAATGGAACTGTGTCATCCTCGAGATTCCCATACATATCACTCATTCCCATTCTCATCATTCCATTCTCCCTCCCATTTTATGTTGCAAAAGTTATTCATTTAAATAGACAGAAGAGAACAAAATACTGCTAGGCAGAAATCAATCTGTCTGCACAGAAGCTATTTTTAAAGCTGTTCAGAATAGCACACACTTTTTCCTGAAGTGTGTTCAAAGATCATTGCTCATATGGCACAACAGTGTGTGTGTGCACACATGTAATTCCTGTTGGACATTCCAGAGTTCAGAGGCAACAAGAGCTGCTTGAGAGCTAAAAAAAAAAATGCTAAAATGATCAACATATTATCAAATACGAACTCTTAAACATCCATAGAAATGGCATATCACTGGCAGATTAATATTTAAATCTCTGGTATATAGCAGGAAATGATGCTTAAATCTAGGAGTGGGAAGAAACAGTACAGCTTCTCTATCTGGGAAGGAGTTGACTGTGTTATAAATGCTGGTAACCATGGCATAAATTCTGTTGAAACCTGTGGGGGCAGTGTTAATGATTTACATATCTGAGAACTTGCCCTGGTATCATAAATAGCAAGAATTTTATTTTTAAAACAGAAATACTGTACTACTAAATATGATCACTGGGCAAATTCTATTTCTACCCAAGTGATCAATGCCTTCAGATTTATTAAACAGTAACATTCCCAAATCAGGTAAGTGTAACGATGGTTCTGTTTTTTGAGGCAAAATGAATCATCTAGAGATGTCATTGCGACTGGGTCCCAAAGGGGTGACATTCTTTCTAACTTCTAAAGAAAATTAAATTGCTATTTTTAATCTTATTCCCCAAATTAATCTGGGAGTATGCTCTGTTTGTGTCAGAGCAACGGCACTGGCAAGAGCAGAAGTACGGATTTCAAAACTTAATTCCCCTCTGTCTGCAGATACTATTAGAAGTGCTTAGGATATGCAATCTATTTTCATTAAAAATATTCATCTGGTAGCTGCTTACATTTCTCTCCCCATGTATCTCTGAATTGACAATTCACAGCTGTTTCCTGGCAATGCTATATTAACATTAACATTTTGCTTTTTCTTTTTGGCTACTGCAGAAATAACTGGATTAGTCCAAGTCCTCTGGATGACCGATGACAGCAACATAAATAAGACGAAATGTCTGAAACAAAGGCCTGGGAATGAGAGAATCAACAGAGCACTCAAAGTCACATCTGAGCATGCATGGGACAACCAAAGGTCTGACACATTGGATGCACATTGTTTTACTTGGGGGAGCTTTTTAAAAATTCAGTGCTTGTACACATTTTGTAAAACACTTAGAGTTAATGAGAATTACTGTGGAGAAGCAAAGTCTATCTACCTATCTGTGTTTTCCAGTTTGCCATCTTTGTAAAAAAGAAAATTGAATTTACTTTTCTAATCTTTCTGAGTTTATATTTTGTTTTGTTAAAGTACCTGGCACAGGTGCTTTAAACCTCCGAAACCTGCTGCTTCTTTACAATTGTAGACATTTATAACTATTTTTTTAAGAAACTTTGTTTGGATTCTCACATCTGTTACAGCAAGTTATATAATCTAAAAAAAGCTATGCTTGTATCAAGCCCTGGGCATGAGTTAGTAATGTGAATTTTTGTGTGTTTTGTGCTTAGATACCTGTTAGTGCATGGTACTACTGATCTCTACATGCCAGGATGTGTGTTTAAAAAGACAGCAGCTAGAGAAAACTAACCATTGCTTAATGTCATATACACATGGTGACTGCTGGGAAATTAATCAGCTCTCTTAGTCCTCTCATAATTAGGTTTGTAGCCTTTAGGGGAGAGCTATGGATAGGAAGATAGACATGAAACATTTCTCGGAGAAGAAACAACAACAACAAAAAACAACCTTGAAACTTTTTTGAAAATATTGACAGAGGAAAATAACCATTAAATTATCATCTTAATTAATATCTAAATATAGATGCCGACTTGGCCTCTTTCTGCAGTCTAAACACTCTCTTTGCTATATTTTGTTTGGTGATAAGAACTGGAGACCAGTGCAGCTGCTAGACATGCTTTCTCATGCCACTGTTTCCCCATGAGTGCTAGTTTGTCTAATGAAACTTGAAAGCTACCAAAAATGCTCCCACCATTTCCAAGATACACTTCCACATGCAAGGGGAAAAATAGTTCAGTAAAAATCATATCAGAACACTGTCCTTAATTTAGACCTTTAAAGCTGGACATGAAGAAAAGATGCAGTGGATCTGTTAGGTTTTTTTACTCTTATAGGGAAGTTTCAAGAATTTGTGCAAGACAAGGCTGATGAGCTCAGGCTGCAGTGCAGAGCAGCAGGGTTTGCGTGGTTCCAGCCGACCAGGGTCAGCAGCCTTGCAGGCTTGCCAGACAGTATTTTCCTTTCCCAAATTAGAAGTTAAGTGTGCCAGTAGTAGGTTTCCTGGTTATTTCTGAACTGTAAATTGAGGGAGAGCCAGGTGCTCTGGCCTCATCCAGAGTCAAGATAGCGCTAATCAGTGAGCCTGCAGTATCTCACTGCTGGCAAATTCCACAGGAGTTGTGAAGCCCAGGTTGCCAAAGGAGGCTTCATCTGGCTGTTACACTCTTCTTGGCCAGAGTACCCCAGAAGTCAGACTCTCTACAGAACAGCATTTGGGTTTTAAAAGAAGGTCCCCTGCTCTTCCAAAATCTACCTGAATAAAGAAGAAACTGTGGTCATGTGTGATAAAGAAGGGAAAATGTATGCGTCAGTCCAAAGTACTTTCTCACTGTGAGACGTCCTTCCATGTCTGAAGAGAGAAACAAGTTAATTCTGATACTCCCGTGCTATTGAATTGAAACATTAGTGAAGTTTCTCTTTCAGTTCTTAGTATCTGTAAGTCATTCAATACTGGTGTGTCAGATATCTTGAGTGCAGTCACTGTCAGACGCACACATTTGTTTTCTGCGTGCATAAAACGATGGCTCTAAACGTTTAGGGGTTCGAAGTGAATGTTACAAACTGCATTGCTGTAGCCTGCTTCTAATGTTAGCACAGAATGAGCAGCTCACTTCCTGGAGGTACTGGCAAGCTTTGTTTGCAGATCTTTTTTTCAGTGGTATCAGACATGTGGAATAAATTATCATAAATTGCTTATGATTAAATGTGAAGTACCAGGAGGATTTGCAATGGTTAATCCTTTTATTTCAGGGATCTGTGAAGAGTGAATTAAGCTGAAGACTGATATATAACTGTTTTTCATTAAAAGTAATGCTCTTGTATCATAGTATTATTTTGTTTAATTATGGAGCATAATTTTAGAAACCATAAGCTTTAGGAATAAGCCAGTTGCTAACATGCACTGGGCTAGAATAGCTGTTAGACTATATAATCCACAAGAACCAAAAAGTGACGTGAGAGGCATTACTGTTTGCTCAGATGTATCAGATTATATTACATTTTTGTAAATCCTAATGACCATAGCTATGGTAAAGAACAGAACATCCCCCTAAATTGTGCTGAAAGGTAGTTTCTATATATTTTCATTTCAGTAGAGCTTTGAGAGACAGTTTTACCTTTTCTGTAGCTAAAATAAATGAATTTTTAGCATCCTAAAGGATTTCCTCAGATGAATGTGACTCTATAGTAAAAGAGAAAACAACAATATAAAGTGAAATTTGCTAGTATACAGAGGCATTGGTTTCTTTCTGCAAAGCCATGTTCCTTACTAATTTTAAAAGGTGTATCTTACAGAAAGATGAAATAAGGAGAAAGCAAACAGAGAAATGTCCATAAATGGAACATCTGAGTTGGTTTTCTCTTACTTCCTTCTTCTTCTTTTAGCTGTCTACCAAAGGAGCAGTGCTGCCTGCTGCCTGGTGTGTAAATGCAGCTGCATCTCAAGAGGCAGCGGGAGCTGCTTTCAAGATGCTGATGTCCTCCTTTGGTGGCAGAGAAGGGAGTTCTAAATTGCAGGCAAGTTCTCTATGATCATGCAGTAGCCAAAACCTGTTGGCTAAGCGTGTTCTTTCCAGATAGGTTCTGTAAAGATGCTGGGCTCTGTGCATTAACTGTATGGCGACAAGTGGTTCCATGAAGCAAGGTGAGCTAATTTGGCAGCTCACTGCTGCCAAAAGGGGGTAATATTGTTCCTTTGCTCGCAGCTGTCCACACCCAGCACTTCTTCTGTGTCTGATCAAAGCTTCAGGAAGCCGCTTCACCTGTTTACTCAGCATGAAAATGACAGACTTTTCTGGAGTTAATAAGTTGAATTGTTTCATGCAAATAATTGTGTAGTGCCAGGTCTGGTGCAGAGTAGGGATCTGCTGGAAAGCTAAAATGAGTATTCTCAGAAATTCCAACATGATCCAGAAACAGTGGGCTAATGTGTGGTATAATAAGCATGTAGTTTTCACTGTCCATGAAATCTTGCCAAGTGCTGTTGTAGAGAGTTCCGGGAGAGAGGCCTGCGGGACTGGGAGAGAGTGGAAACAAAACTGGCAGTTATCAGCATATGCAGTGAGCTGGGCCCAAACATAGAACAAGCCTCCTGTGGCAGGCAGAACCCTCCATAGGCATGTTGAAAACTCTGAACATCAGTTCAACAGAAAGCAACTTTTCCTGGAAGATAGGATTTTTTTTTTTTTCCCCACATATTTTGCCCAACTGGCACATCCTGTCTCAGCAAGTACCACATTCTTAAGCACTGGTATACAGATCAGTGTGTATGAAACCTGGGGAAACAGAACATTGCTTAAAGTTTTTGCTGTACACCGAATCATCTCCATGACACTTCACCCACCCTGTCTTATTGTTGAAGGTGCTTTGTAGTCAGTAACAATCTCCTTTAGTACTAACAAACTACAGATGACAGGCAAAAGAAATGCAATTCAAAGGCCTTGAGCTCCTTAGGACTATGATTCAGATTGATGACAAGGTGCTAGAAATTGCTTTACTTGATACCTGCTGCCATCTTAAGTGCAGTGTCATTGCGAAGAGTGAAAGACTGATGTACTCAGTCTTTGTTTTTAAAGGCAAGGTATGTAGATCATACTAGTATTAAACACAGTGATACAAGGTTTTCCATATTCTGAATGGAAACTTGGCAAAGGCTAAGGAATCCACAGTTAATACTGCTATTGCAGATATACTTAGCTCCAGTGTCGTTACATATGATGGCTCACATGGAACTGTGTAGTCCTATCCAGTGCCTTTCCAATCCTACGTACAGTGTTCAGTACATAGAACTAGCCTTAAGTGCAAGTGCTCTGATTTAGCATGGGTTTGTACAAATAATTCAACCTATCTGGAAAAAAAAAAAAAAAAAAGCTAATAATATGGTTGTTAAGTGATAGCAGAGCAGAAATGGAAGTCCTGACTGTAAATATAGAAATTACCAGTGTAATGTTGTATTAGAAGAATAATCATAGTAAATTGATAATTGTAATCCTCTGACCTGGCAGTCATTTGCAAGACTGTTCAAGACTGCCGAGAAATGGAGAAATCCCTGGAGCTTAAAAACTAGTCCTTTAATCAGGAACCACGTGGTTAAGTTTTAGGTTATCTAAAGGACTTCTTTATTTGGTTCAGTCTTGGGTTAATTTTATAATGAAGAAGAGCTTATTAACAAAGCAGTCTTTTTCTACTCTGTAGTTTCTCAGCTAGTGATGCTTATGAGAGGTAAATCGCTTACATGAGGGCACTAATACCTATTGTAGAGCTTGTAACCCGTGGCAAATTTCTGTAATAACTAAAATTGGGTTTCATCTGGCTGCCAGCAGAACTGAGGCTTGTTAATATGTGTTACTGTGCTGTGACTATCTGTGACGAAGGGTAGCTAAACAATTTTAAGGCAGGA
>JAVCKT010027077.1:6121-21805 GCA_032273925.1 Rhynchotus rufescens | reverse complement strand
AGGACCAGTGCACTCGGTTGCTTTTGCTGCTCACATGCACAAATGATCCAAATGCAACCCTGAGAATGCTGCATTTCAGCAGTCCAACAGGAAGGATCAAGCAGGGAAGTCCTGAATTGTGCTCGACCTTCAGTGTTTCTGAAGTGCACAAGTTAGTGAAGATAGATTCGGAACATGAATGACATCCTGATCCTTTTATTGAAGCCCAGTATATAGCAGGAAGGCAGGGAGATACTTTTACTTTTTGTGAGTGCCTAAGGATCTGAGCATGCTCTGTCAAAGCAGGATACAGAGCAGACTGCAGCTCTGTTCTGTGTCTGTTAAGGAAACGAGCCCCACCTCAGCTAAAATGGGCAAAACATCCTTGGTAAACAGCACATTGGGCAGAGCTTTCACAATTAGCAATTGCTCCATGAAACTCAGACAGGCCACTGCCCAACTGCCACTGAACTTTTATCCTCCCACAACATTTTGTTTAGAAACTATTTTTATTTTTAAATAATAATGCTCACTAGCAACACCCGTTCTGGAGGACAGTGGCTGCTCTGACAGTGATCCTGACTATTGCTTATATTGGGAATGGCAAGTGCCATCCCGTCTAATAGAAACTGCCCTTTAAATGATGAAAAGGCAGTGGCTAGTACATAAGGTCCTATATGTCTTCATTAATGAAAGGAAAACAAATTGCTGCTACAATCCTGTGCTGTTAAACAGGATTGTTTAACAGGATGTTGTTAAACAGTGTCCTTCCAGTTCTTATGGCACTGCGTTCTTGATGGTGGAAAGTGAGTGTGTTGGAAAGCTGTCACTCCAGGGACAGGCTGAAGCCCCTGAAATCATCTCTGCCTTCAAATTGGATTCCAATTGTGTGCCAGAGACAAGAAGTGAATGTTTTATTGATTCCAGCTCCCTTCATTGGTCTTATTTCGTAATCTGACTTTGAAAGTAGCCCTTTGCTACTTCCAGTGGGGCCTTTGAGCCATTCCTGGGGACGGCAGGTGGGTGTTAGCAAAATAACTCCATGTTCTGTGACAAACCTGGAGTTCAGTTGAGCTGGGAACTTTCCCAGAATTATTTGAAGCAATATTAACCTATGATGGTTCCTCTAATCAGTTACCTCCTGGTACTTGGTACCTCGTGCCTTTGGTACTGGCGTACTCAGCAATTTAGCAACCACAGGCTTCCTAACCCAGCTACCTAACTGATTACACTACAAGTCTGGTTTGAGTGCAGCTAAGTCCTCTTCCTCTTGCAAATAGACCCCAAAGCGCCATGTATCGGTGGAAAAGATGTAGAGAAAATGCAAGGGTAGAACTTACTGTTGTTTCATAATCCAATTACTTCGGATACACTGAATCAATGGGGCTCTTCCAGCTCAGAGAATGAGGTCGGCTCATGTGGATACGTGCTTTGAATCGCAAGCTCTGCCAGTTCTCGCTGGCAGCGCTGAGGAGGTGCCTGTCCCAGCTCCTGCCTGCTCCCCGCAGCGGTGCCAGGGGAGGCTGCCTGGGCATCGGGCCTGCGCTGGCGGTCGCGGCTGAGCGCACGGACAGAAGGCACAGGCTGCTTTCCCAGGAGCTCTGCTTGCTCTGACTCCCTGTCCCTGCTGGATTTTCATTTGAGCGGCTCAGAAGGCTGCTCTCCCACTGTCACTGTTAACTGCAACCAAAAATGTAACCAGAGCCTCCAGACTAATCACATGGGGTTAAACTCTGCTCTGAGAAGCAGTGAGCAATGTAGATCTGTCAAAATCATCACTTACATCCGAGGTCAGCAAGGTCAATTAGCCAATATATATTTATACACATATACACACATGTTCTTAAATATGCTGTTGCTAGATCAGTATGATCTTTCAGTGAGTGTTTGATTCCTGTGTGGTTCTCAGTTCAAGCTGGTGTTGTCAGCAGCTTGTCAAATCATAACGCTGATATGTTTTTCACACCAGAGGGAATGGTAGCACAATGCACTTTTGGGCAAATCATGCAATTTATTACACACAAGGTATGAAAGGTATTGCTCTGAAGAATATTTAAATGTAAGATATAAAGGCAATCTTTTTTTTTTTGCCTCAGGGATGGTATAATGAGAAAATTTTGAATGGATGCAGTCCTGTGTTTGTGGGAAGCGCCATCTTAATCTGTGGGAAGTGTACCAAAATGATTTCAAAAAATAATTTAAGTGCTATTTTGGGAGCGCAGTTTCCAAATTCCTACCCTTTGGGTGTATAGAAGGCGTATGTCTGGATTTGCAGAATAAAAAATGATGCCAAGAGATAACTGGAATTATTTTGACGGCAGCCAGCAAATATATCTCATCACTATGGTTGCAAAAACAAACACCCAGCAAAGGGCTATATCTGACAAGGAGAAAATAATTAAGGGAAATGGAATAATGTGCTGCCTGTATTAATTCTTCACGTTCTCTCACACAAATGAGTAGTTACAGGGGTGAATTCTGACCTGCATGTGGGTATACTGTTTGAGTTCTTGCTGCAGCTTGGGCACATACTACTTAAAAATAGAAAGAGATAGCAAATACAGCTTTCTATCCAAAGCCGTTCCATCCTATGCTTTTGGTGATATGTGAGGAAGTTGTAATCACATTGCTGGATTTGAATGCAACAGTGAAGTTCTTCATTTAGTTGAGTTCAAACTGAAAATAACTTGTTTTTTACCTCTGGTTGGGATGTAGTTGATAACAGACACATGATAAAAGTGCCTTGCTCCTAAGGCTTCTGGCTGTTCTAATTTTGGGGGATCAGTTAGTGCAAGTGCAAGCAGTGCTGTACTGCTAAGATAAGTAATGTAATTTCCTATGCATTTTATTAATATATTTTATTTCCAAATGTTTTGAAATAAATCAGTAATATTGACCAAAAAAAAAAAAAAGAGTAAGGTTAGATGGCCATGAAAGGAATAAACAAATTTTAACACAGGAGTGGGCAGAGCTTACATTGGAATGGCTGCTGCCCTTCGTTGTTGACAGGGTTCATATGGTGACGCTGGCCTCTTAGGGTTTAAAGCCAGACTTAACGTGAAATTGGTGCTGTTTCGTCTGAACATCATTGATTTTAAAGAGCCATTCAATATTGCCTGTCTTTCTTAGCGTAGGAATCTTGTAGAGGAAACAAGTCAGAGGAGGAAATAGTGCAGCTGTCCCAAAATAAGCTGTCAGCTTCCACGAAACCAAGCTCTAAGATTAAAATGATGAAACAAACCAGTTTTGCAGATAACAACCTTGCTCCCTCGATCTCTTATTTGTGTTTTCTCCTTAGGATTGAGCTCAGCTCCTTACTCATTTTGCCATGAGTGATTCTGTGGAAACAAGCTATACCAGCAATTGTAATCACCTCCTCCTCCTACTCTCGTTCTTCTGGAAATATTTATTTCCTATAATAATTCAAAATACTGTGCACACCCATGGGACATATATCTCATATATCCCATTGTCTGCTAAGAAATTTCAACAGTGGAATAAGATGTTACCTTCAAGCTGCTGCCCACTTGTAAATTCTTCCCTTGGAAAATGCGTGAGTATTCCTTCTGCATTCCTCATTTGTTTGGATAAACAGTTAGGAAGATTGAATGACATATCAGTCCATAACAGTAGCCGAGCTAACTGAGTTCCTGATAATATGCTTATTGTACCACACTACATTCCACCCAAAGGGAAACACTGTCTTTTTCTCGTTGAGCTTTCACGGAAACCAAGTGAGCTGCATGTACTTGAAAATGGACTGCAAAATTAAGTAAAATACTGATACACTTCCCAAATCTTTTTGGCATCAGATTATTTAAAATTAGAGTTCCATACTTATATTAGATTTTATGGATAGCCATAAACATTACAGAAAACCTTTTCTAGCTGGGAAAAAGCTGAGAATCCAGTTCTACCTTACCTCCTGTAATTTATTTTGCACCATAAGTTATGGTGAAATATACAGAAAAGAACAACTTCCAAATAGTTCCTCTACTTTGCCTGTATATTTTAGAAAAGTAAATCACATAGAAGTATTTCCCCCCTGTCAGCAGTAAGAGTGACATCATATAAAGGGAATGTACACAATGCCAAAAGTGTCCTGCTGGTTTGTATTAGCTTCCCTGGCCAGGCACATCCTGTGTAGCACTAGTTAAGCTCTACCAGCTTGAAAATAGACAGTCAAATGAAGGGTTCATTGCAGAAAGGAGCTTCCCTATACCGAACGTATAGAGAATTAGGCTGTATCTTAAAGGTTGATGCATAGTTTTTCCTCTTAAGACACAAACAGTGGTCAGTGCTCTTTTGGTACAAATTCAATCCCTTCTCTTGAAAAACAAAACCAAACAAAACAAAGAAGAAAGAACAAATTGAGAGATAAAAGAGATGAAAATTATTTTAAGTAATCTTTTAAAATGATTCATTTCTTCCAGACTAATGGGGCACACTAGTGTGCATTTAGAGCAAAGGTAAGCCCAGTTCAGTCTCGGAGTTGGATGCTTCTCACAAGGTTTGTTTCTATAGCACTTTGCTGGTGGTTCCCTGCAGCTGCTGATTTCGTGTTATGAGCAATAAAAATCTCATTCTTAGTTGGAAGAAAAATATTTGCAAAATAATTTAATAATTATTAAAAATTATTTGCAAAATAATTATTTGCAAAAGATTTGAAAACCTCTGGGTTCAGGAGTGGGTGTGGGGGTGACAGCATTTCTTCCATAGATACTAATTCTATTATTGTTAGGAACAGCTGTGGTCTGTGTCTGTGAAGCATCTGTGGATGAAATGAAAGGCAACTTCAGTGTTTTGTCCTTGTCCCTTCATTCTTCCTCCCTGAAACCCAGAGCTATGCAATGCCCTCTGAAATAGAAATAGTGGCTAGAATGGTTTTATTTTCATTTCATGCAGTATTCGTTGACTTAATGTTGGATGCAGTGAAAAGAAGTTTCTGTTCATGTCCCTTGTAGATTCTCTTCTTGAATTCCCATGTTTCCTGCCTATTTCTTCCTTAAAATTTACTTCATTTCTAATTCTATTGGCAAGAGTTTGAGCAAAACAGTGTGCATAAGGGTGACAGAAGGCAACAGCATTTTAATGAGAATTTTGTTGGTTATACTTCTACAGTAGTCAATTAAATTGAGCAGATTTGCAGCTATTGCTGACAATACAGGTACTAATCTCTGTGTAGTTAATCAGTGGATACTTCAGAAAGTGAGGCAAGATTAGAGAACAGGAAGAAAATACTGCATTTGAACTGGGAATTTACTGAAAGATCTCAGCCCACTGGTGGGGGAATATTGAGCAGATGGGTTGGCAGCAGTGCACAGACAGCTGTTTTTGTCTGGCATACAGGTGTTTAACTTGGCTGCTTGCAGATTAGCTACTGGATGCCAGATTTTTTGAGGGGATCACCTTGTTTAACAGAAAGTGGCTCTTGTCTATCCCCACAGCAGGTTTGGTGAATGAGCCAGCGCAGCTATTTTGACATCTTCTCTCCTCACCTTTGACACTGCCCAAAAACCCCACCCGTCCTCTGCCAGAGTTGGATTTATATGTGAGAGAAAATGCACTCTTTGCAGTTATGGCAGTGTGGTTTTGCCTCTGCTTGGGAACAAGATGAGACATTGGGGTGTTCAGTATTCATTTTTTGGGCCAGAGACTACTATTAATGTCCTATCCTGTCGTTCTGCAGGAGAATCCCTTTGATTTGCTTCCAATAGACAGATGAATGTTAGCCAAGCTGTATGGTGAGATTTAGCAGTGGGAAATTTGGGGGGTTTGTCCAAAAGTCAGACTGTTGAAATAGCTGTACAACATCAGCAAATCCAGTTTACTGTTTTTCAAGATGTAGTGACCCATAAAGTAAAAGCATTTTATGCAACGGTGACAGGTGTGATCAGAGACTCTCCAATAATGGCATCAGATACAAATTAATGTAATACTATCTACTAGAACACTGAGTGTGAGATTCAGACCTAGTATAACTGAGTTAAACAACTGTGCCTAGGACTGAATGTTGTTACTGGTGTTACAGTTCTGGTGCCAAGCATGGTTGCAGCTTGAGTGATCTGAGATTGCTGTTGAAGCCAAACTTCTCCCAGCCTTTTTGACTGGTGTTCCAATGTGAGTGCCCTGTTCGGAGCACATATTTGATTGCTTTTGCAACATCTAGCTTTCCTGTGAGTCAGAGACTGAGCATCCCCACTTAAAGTCAGATATAAGCATCTGGCTATTGTAAAAGGACAATAGTGAAATGCTGATCTGACATTGTTATCTTTAACAAAAAAAAATGAACATCTGTAGAATGTAATATTTTGAGGTTTATTTTGGTTTTATTCTACAAAAAAAAGGCTGGTTTTCATTAAGGTATAAACACTCAAAATGCTATTAAAATGTTCTTAATATTTTGCTTTATGAACGCAAACTGCAATCAGTTGTGGAACAGTGCATTGGAAATATAATTGCTACCATTAGGTTGCTCTTCATCTGCGGAGTTAGTTCTAAGTACCTGTATTTTGCATAAAGAATCCAAAGTGAGGACTCAGAGATGTCAGCTTCTTCTTAGCAGTGAAATTTGCTAGCATGGGATTTTGCTATTTATGAATGTAAATAAATATACAAGTATGCACACAAACATTTTTTATATATATTATGTTAATTCTACACTAACGTTGCCAGACATCACAATTTATGATGATGTTTCTGGACTGCAGTAACGTGCAGTCTGTGTATACTTTTTTTTTTTGTAAAGATTCTTTTTTGGAAAGGAGGACGTGTCAGATAACTGTAGGAAAAGGAATGTGTTTATATTTGGGATGAGCAATCCTCTTAGGCTATTTCCAAGTCTGTTTAAGTGCAGCGTGTTTTCATTATGTTCCAGAGAGATGGCAAAAAGGGGGGGAAAAATCAGTGAAACCACAGACAGAGCCAATTAAGAGTAGAGTAAAAAATGAATCAAATGAAGCCTGTATGTAAAGGAGCAAAGTGGGAAAAAGAAAAATTTAATGCAACGAAGTGTCTGTGCCAGTCTAGTTTTGGAGACTGCTCTATTTCAACGGAGGTTTAATTTGTAGAAAACTGACATTATTAAAACTAAGAAAAGAAGGCCATTCTTTGAAAGATATATGAATTTAACTGATGGAAGAAACAGGTCCATGAACTATAGTAAGGTTTATGAATACTAAATATAGTTGAGAGATTTGAACTGCTGTTCAAGATCTTACAGATCTTACAGATCTTGGTTTCATCTGTACCCTTCAAAATCACCATAGTTCCCCAGTCATAAAATGTGTCAAATGAGTCTCTCCTAATACTGCAATGCTGATTTTAATTTTTCTATAAAAATGTTCTGTATTAAAAATGTTCTGCATATTTGTGCTTCTGTTCCACATGACATGATCAAATAAAACCTTACCATTGAATGACCTTTTGCAAGAAACTTTGTGGCATCTCTTGACCTTTTATGTGTGACAATACAATAGTGTTTGCATAGTCGGCTATGACACGTGAGGCATTTCAGCATCTTTATAATGGGAACAGAGTTGTAAATGAAATAGAGGGGGCTGATTCTATAAAACAAGTAGTGCTTAGTCTTGAGTTAACCTGTGTGCTTATATGACATGCTTAGTTAATGTCATGTTGCAATTGTGTGTTACAGGTGTGCTGGATGTAAGGCTACTAGATGACAGCCTGCAACATGGACCAGTCATTTGGATGCTGCCTAGAGCGATAAAGGTACTACACAAGTTTACTGGGTATTTTTGTGTGTGTATTGATTTTGTTAAGTGAGTGGTTATTAGAAGTGAACATTTGGAACAGCCAAGCGATTCTGGATGAATGGGTCTCCCAGCTGAAGGGCAGTCACCGCCTTCCAGCCTGCAGCCTGAAGTTGTACAGGTACCAGGAATTAGCAAATAGGGGGCTCAAGGAATTAAAGGTTAACTGTCGTCAGAAAGCTAAGTTGTAGGAAGATCAACACCTTCCTTCTGTAAGTGGCACTCAGGACTTATCCCAGTGAAGCCCTTCTGAAAACTAGCATGATGGAAAATGCAGAAGTCTGGAGTGGGAGAGAATGAGCAGCTTCTTGACACAATCTGGTACTTTGGAGCACCTTGTAAGAGCCTGTGACAATGAGAGTTTGTAGTCTCAGCTGGAGGTAAATCATAGAAAGTGGTTCTGGAAAGCCATTTTATGGAGAGTGTCTAAATCAGCCTTTGCCATCACACTGGTTAACGAGTTAACAATCAGTCAGCTTAAGTAGGAAGAGAGGGTACAGTCTTTGCTGTGGTCAGTGCTGTGAGGCTCTTCTGGAAGAGATGGTATCTGTTCTGCTTCTCCCTCTCCTGGGATCATGCAGGTTCCCCACAGCCCCCTCATTACTGCTATTTACAGTCATAGGTTCAAAATCCTGTCTATTGCCCCTTCCTGTGTCTTTCTACCCTCCTTATTTTTGTCCCTATTTCTCTGAGATAAACTTCAATTTTATCATGTTGCTCACTTAAAACAGGTTGTTTTCCTTGCATGCCCTACTTCAGGGCATAAAAACTAAAGCTAGTTTAGTTTTGTTTGCCTAGATAGCTTATTTAGTACTGATGGTTTAGGTAGCAGGGTAAGGAGTGTGGTAAGCTAATTTACTGAACTTCCATGGCAAATCATAGCTTGGACTAGACCTTCACCAAGCCTAAGCAAACCAATTTAGAAGAACTGGGATATGACTGCTAAGAATACGTACTTGGATGGGTTTTCTGTAGCTCTTGGAAAGTTTGGTCTCTGTTTTACAGAGTTTGCATTTCTTCAGTTGTGAAAACAGAAGAAAGTGGTCCCGTTTTTACCTTGCTCCTCCATATGTCAAACAAATTGAATGTTGTGTTGTAGTGACTCATCCGGTCAGAGAAACTTAATGCACTTATGTGTATTTTTTAAAAATCACGGTACTTCTGTGAACTAGTTAACTGTTATTGGCTGCGTTATACAGCTGGAAAATAGGGAGGAAAAAAGATTAGAAAACATTTTCCAAAATTATCTTTAAAAAAGATAAATGCAAAAATTTGGGAATCATCTTTCAAATGTGGATGATAATTTGGAAATTTAGGAAATTTAGCAGTCAGCAAAATATCTTCTGAATCTTGTTTATCAGTTTTATTTGCACATTGAAATTTCAGAATGCAAATGAATGTATAATTTTAATGCATAAATGAATGTATGATTTTTTAGTAACGGTCAGATTTACCAAGAGTAAATAATACAAGGCTAAATCCGCCCCACTAGTAAACGCTGTGCGCCAACAGTTTATTTAATAGTGAGGTTATTTATAGAACGCTCCTTCATGTGATGTTGTTGCCAGCAATCCAGATGTCCCTTGAATGCACTCGATTTTAAATAAAGGTGAAAGGCTAAGGAAAATATAAAAAGCACCCACCTTTTAATATTTGAATTCAACAATAACACGCTGGGTGTGGCCACACCGAAGCTGTGGCTTGTCGGATGCTTGGGAGAAGGGAAGGGTGGGAAAGCTCTGTGCTGAGCAGTTCCACAGTCTGCTTAGTGAAAACACATCTGACACCAGCCACTGTGGCCCCAAAGATACAGGGAGAATGGGTGGTGCTTTCGGTTCCTACAATGAGTAAAGCGCCTTGCTCTGGTTAGGAATGTAGCCACAAACAAGCATTTTCACTGCTGTTAATGTACTTAATGTTTGCGAAGTTGTGAATGAAAACTTAAGACTTGTTATTGGTGTGTTGAGAAAAGGTTGTTTTCTCCAGGCTGTGGGTTTTTTTTTTTTCCCCTCTCTCCAAGGAGCCTGTGAGGCTCTTTGCATGAAGCTTATGCTGAAAGCTGCTGCTTCATGCTCAATTTGCTCTGCTTAAATTGGACACTGTGATGTTTGCAGTGTTTATGAACTAGACTTTCGGGCTGCTATTTACAGAAAATGCTGTCTCTCCCATTTGAGAGTACTTTGATACTGAATGAAACTCACAGGAATGTGGGTAGGTCAGAGACAGCAAAAAGCGTGTTTTACACATGGATAATCCTCCCTGGAACAGCATGGGGTTTTTGTTTGTTCCTCTTTCAAGTCAAAAGTAATGACCTAAAATTTCTGTGAAGAGAAATTTTAATGCTTAAATAATAAGTGTTTAGCTGAAACAACTTAGTAGTACCTTGAGACAGCCTAAATCTAAACGATATCATATACAGATCCTCCTAGAATAGACTTCCAGTAACCCACATTTACCCAAAACCGTCTGCCCAGCACACCAAGTGACCTGGATCAGTCACTTAGCTTTTTGAATTCTGCTTTTATTAGGGTTTATTCATGTAGTTCTTATTGAAGAGGATTTACAGCCTAAGAAAAAATATTAGTATTCTGTAAAATCACAGCCAGTGTGCTTTGCTATTGCAGAAGACTCTTCTAAATAACTCTAGTTCTGCTCTGTCTTATCTGTCTATAAAGAATTTTATTTTGAGAAAAAGGAGTATATCTCAGGTCATGCTTGAGTGTTTGCCATCAAACAAACTGCTAGTGCCTCCCAAATTGCTGCAAGCAGGTTGTAGTGAGCCTTGCATCTAGACAGATTTTGTCTGGAATCATTCAGTACATGAGAAAAAGATTTCACCTCGTTTATTTACCAGATGGCACCACAAAGCCATTCCATTTTTTTTTCCTGACATGTTGTTCAATACTGCAGTGTTATATCCTCCGATGTTGGAAGAAGGTACCAGGACTGAGCAAAATTCTGTCATTTTTACAGTTACAAAGATAGGAGGTTGTCAAAGAGAAAGTTAACTACCAGATAGGGACTGAGGAACCCTGTACAGCAACATCAAGCACCGCTGCAGTAAATTGCCTTGTTAAGACTTGCTGCCTATACTGTGTAGCTATTTTTATTGGATTAGGTGTAAACCTTGCACAGAACTGCATGCTTTTTCGTTAGGTATATACCTTACTACTAGAAAAAAATGAAGTCTTGTTCAATAGTCTCCTCGTTTCAGCTGCCAGTTTGAGAAAATGCTGCCCAATGACACATATAACTACTTCCCCATCTGTGTTCTCTTGTAATCAAAGCATGAAAAGGTTTAACACCTTTCCAAAGACAGGCAGCTCTAAGTAACCTTCAGAGAAGATAAATTTTACAGGTTTCTGTTCCTTTACCTCCTGACAGAGGGAGAAAAACCCTGCAGCCATTTAGAGAAGCTTAGAGTGCCGGCTGGGTTTGTATCTTCACAGGGATGTGGCTGGGTTCGACCGGGTGCTGAGTGCTGGAGTTCAAAAACCTATGGATAATATCAGTTTCTTAGGCAGGAGCAAGGCTTTACTGGACCAAGAAGGGAAGTGCAGCATTAGCTGAACTATGAAGGTAAAAGGAGAACAAGCTGCACTTCAAGTTGCACTTGAAAAGGTGCAAAAAAAACTGACTTGTTGTTTTTTGGCTCTTGTTCTCTTTAATCTGACACCACTATTACAGTTAAGAATCAAACAGGGCTTTTTTTGCACTGATGCAGCAAATGTTTGCTTATCTGTTTGTTCAGGTCCATTGCATAAGCAGCTGTGGAAAAAAGGAGCAGAGACACCTCTGGCAAAAAAAAGAAATCAATGATGGGAAAGTTCAGGGAATGCGGGCATGACAGGGGACCCTGGTAAAATGGAAGTAAAAAAAAATGCAAGCAGAAACATGCACAGGCCATCCTACGTCCATGATTCAGTTATTTATAATTTATTTTAAAACTAGTTCTTGTCAAGGATGAAATGTAGGAAGGTCACAGCTCCCTGAATTTACAGCTGGGAAATTAAAGGTGTTTTCAAAGGAGGCTCATTGGAACTAGAGCCGTCGCCTGCATGAGGTTGAGTCGGATGAGTGGCGTGGGATTATGGATTTTCTCTTACGTTGCTTGTAATTTTCTGTGAACCGTGATATCTGCAGATTATAATTAATTTCTCCAAATAAGTGTGCCAGTAAAATGTGATCACTGGGATGGGCCCAGAAAACTGCACAGAAAACCCACAAAGGGGTTAATCCCATAAGGAGGAGTGGGTTAATCTGTGATAACTGAAATCTAGACTGTCCTCACGGGCTGTGAGTCACTGCAGATCAAGGCCACACGATGGGTCTCAGGAGACTTGGGCTTAGTTTCCTGCTGTGCCACAGCTTCACTTTCAGACCCCAGACAAATTTAATTTCTTTTGGCCATCTCCAGCATGGGGCTGGTGATCTCATTCCTACCCTTTGCCTGTTTTTTCACTTCAGACAAAATGTTCCTAAGAAGTGGCAGCCTGTCACCGCAGCACCTAACAGCATACGGCCGGATTAGCTGTGGGATCTCTTGCACACTGTCTTCTGGCAAATACCATAACTCAGAACATAAATAATGTTTTACAATTGCCCTTTTCTTCAGTTTCCAAGGAAAGGACAGGCCATATTGTTTCAAAGAACAGCTCTTATCTGGTGATATTAAAAATGTTCTGAAATGCTCTCTAGTCACTCTAGAAGTCAGAGGAAATTGTAAAATCCTTTAAGTGAGTTTGTGCATTTTTAACACCACTCATGCCTGAGCTGGAAAACCGTCTTTCTGAAATGAGTGTCTTTGAACAACTAAGGTGTGAAATTAACTTCTTAAAGTGATTATGGGTCTTTCAGGGAACTCAGGTTTAAAAAAAAGAAACCAAACAGCTGCAGGTTTTGTTCCATTATTTATCAGCACCTTTTGTCTGTGCCCTTCTGGCTTGAATTCACAGATTAAAAGTGGAGAAAAAACACTGCTTTTGCACGAGCATTAATTCAAGATGATTTATTGCACTTCAGAATGACAGCAAAGCCGGGGAGCTTTGTCCAAACCGGGGAGCTGTTCCTGTCAAATACTTATGGGATGACTGGACACATGCTCAAACCAAGACCTTTGTTTAGTAAATACTGAATATTCCCTAGTCCTTTCTATCCTGTCGTCATTTCCTCTGTACAGCTAACAGCTGTAGCTTCAAGCCAATGTGTAAAAGTCCTTGGTTGGGCAGTTTCATAATAAGTGTGTTTAACCATGTAACAGAGGTCTTCACTAGTGCTTTTCCTTCTCGACAAAGTTCTTGGGATTTTGTAGCCTGCAAACCCTACTAACTTATAGCAATTTTTTTTTTTTTAATAAAAGGCATAACTTGTAATTTAATTCATTATCCATTTAAGTTATATGAATATGCTGTAACATATCTACAAAGTAGGAAATCTAGTCGTAGCCTGTGGTTTGGGGAAATTGCAGACTCTAGAGGGGAGATAGTGTTGCATTATGTTAGCTGGTTCCTCATGGTTCAAAAGGTAGTTGCTCAAAGCTGAACTACTGGTTCAGAGAGCCAAATACCCACCAGTAAAGCAGTTTTTCCACGTAGGTCTAGGTATTTCCCCAGGCCTATGAAGGAAGGTGGATGGAGAGGACGGTGGCCAGTTCATGAGTGGTTTCAGGGCCCTGTGTTGGGTCAGGGGCAGGAATAGGAAAAGGAGGGGAACCTGGTAATGCCAATCATACCTGAGGTATGGGAAGCAAATAAATTAGGAGGATTGTTGACCGTGGGTCTTTTAGGGGTTTGTTACACAGTAATATCTGTCTGATTCTTCTGGGAAGATGAAAAGCAGCAGTATTGCACAGTCACCTTGTCAGTATGAGTCGTGGGCAGGGCACACAGGATTTGGACAGAAATTTCCAAAAGGCTTCCTGACAGTCCTGAAAGGTTTCTCCTTTCTGGAGTGGATGTGTAAGTAGCCACCAGCAGTGTTAATTGATCAGACAGCAAACACAGCCACTGCTGCATGGTGATGCGCTCCCCTGTGCTAGAATTCATGCTTGGTTCTCCGGAAGGACAGCTCCCAAATGAAGCCTGGCTCCCTGGCACAGCCTTATCAGCTTGCTCTGTACCATGGGTGGCCTCGGTTGCACCGAGTTCTTGTCCTGGGACCATGAGTAATGTCAGGTGGGCCCTCAGCAAGTCCTGAAGGTTGATGCCCCTACCCTGACCTGGCAAAGAGAACGTTCAAGACACAGTATGTTTTATTAATTGGCAATATCATTCCATGTAAAAGGGATGATCCTCCCAGAGATGGCTTTTCTCATGTTAAGATAACTGAGCAGCACAAACCTTAAGGAATATGTAGGTCAGGACCTGTGTATAAAATACAAAAGATACAAATGACAAGGCAGTAGAAGAAGGATTATAAATAACCTTTCCATACCAAGAGAAGCAATAAATTTGCTATGTCCAGGGTATCAAACCAATGATTAGCTCATTCAGTTTCAAATTAACCTCATTAGATTTTGTAAATGTAAAACCTCTTTTGAAAAATGACTTCAAACTGACTTAAGCTTACTCTAGAGAAATAGTTGGAATTTGACCTCTTTCTAATAGCTTCTAATAGTTCCCTTCTACTTTAACACATAATGATGTAGCCAATAAATACAATAATCTTTGTCTTCTGCCAAAATACTTCATAAAATGTTATCCATCTTCTGAGGGTGGGGGGTGGTTCTGTTTATTTAAAAATGAAGTGAATGAAAAATGAAATGAAGTTTATATAGAACATGTATTTCATGAATAGACAGCCTCAGAGTCCATGTCATGAATTAAATGCTGTTTCATCGGTCCTTCATGCAAAATGGTTCTTGCCAATTCATTTACACCACGAGTTATCTTGCAGAAATGACGCTGTTCCACGAGGGCTGGGGTCCTGCACCGCAGCCTGCAGCTCTGCGATCGTATCCGTGCGTGGGAATTTTAGCACAATATTCCCTGAGGTGCTGCAGTTAGGTCAGCGGCTCTTTGGGGAGCTTGAGCGTAGACACAGCTCAGGGGGATTTGGACAGCTTTAGCAGTGCTTAGGGCAGACGCCGTCCGGGATGCAGGAAAGGAATATGTATTTATTTTCCCCGGGCAGACCATGCGGCAGGAGCAGACCCACATAAAGGCTTCTCTGCTGCCTAGTTCCCCAGAGCAGTCACTGGGCTGCAGGCAAGGGTGGCTGAGTCAGTCAGCTACCTCTGTCCTTAAGGTACCCGTGTCCTGTACACTGTTTGAGAAACAAAAGTGTAACATTTTTTACATTCAGCTTCATGTACGTGACATTCTGAAAAGGGTGATGAAGTACTAAATGTTGTCAGTATAGCGAGAAGAGTAACTAACCCACATATTTTGTGGGGTAGTTATTTTTCTTAAGACGGAGCTCTTTGTGTGTTATCTCCCTTACCCACCTGCTCCAGCTGCACTAGCAGAACTGTGTTTAATTTGCGAGGTTCAAGGTTAGCCTGAGGCATGGCTCAGACCATGGTCAAGATATGTAAACATGTAACAGGCATGGGATACGATCACAACTGGGAAAAACAATGTTTGTTGTTCTTCCTCCTCCCTCATCTTTGCCAGTGACAGCTCACTGATATTTTTGCAATGAATCCTCCAGGAGAGAACAGGGTAGCCCTGAGACAAAACTGCAGCATAGCAAGGCTCAAGCTCAGATGCTGATTTATCCCCCACTCTGAAATCCTTAACCAGGCAAAGCCTGGGACCGGTGTTGCAGACATATTGTTTGTGCCTGTCTACTATGAGTCATTGTAAGTCTGGGAGGAGACATCCTCTCAGACCTTTTGGAAAAGCATCCAGGCTGCTTTAACCTGTTCGGAGTCGCTCTTGGGGTATGTCTGCATTGCATAGTGGAGATACCTGTTATGACTCCAAGCAAAATG
>JAVCKT010027075.1:6662-16981 GCA_032273925.1 Rhynchotus rufescens | reverse complement strand
GGTGATATACTTCTGACCCCTACCTATATATCAACTGCATTTCTACACGGAAATCTCAGAGGAAGACATTGCTGTTAAGGTGTGTTAGTATCATTCTGTATGTGGTAAGCAAATATAAGCATTCGAACCAATAGAAGCTTGAACATCAAGGCTGTTTTGGTGTGGAGGCAGTAGAGGACTGACTGTCTTTGTATGGTTGGAGCTATAACCCAAATTTTGAAGAATCACGGACGATTGGCCTTTTCATACAGGCTCTGAAAGGCCTCAGGTTGGTAGCTGTCACAAAGTAGATTACTTGAAGGAAACTTCATGGGTTTTTTCCCTACCTATCTTGTATTCCTTTACAATAAGAGCACAATGTCCTTAAGTTAATTCATTTCCTTTTACTTCTTTCTTTCTCTCCAGCCTTATAAACCACAGAAATCTTCAGCTAAGCAAATGGTAAGTTCGAAATCTGAGAGTTCTTTGTCCAAGATAAGAGAGTTCTTTGTGAGATCATATTAAATATAAATACACAGTGCAAAGCATCTGAATTATCTCTTCAAATGCATAACACTGCAAGTTTGACATTTCTTGCAAGAAACTTTTAGTGGATGCAAAGTTGAAGAGAACAAGTTAAAAAGGGGAAGGAAAGAGAGAGGAACTGAAACAAACAAACAAACAAAAAAAGTGGCAAAGGAAAAGTTACAGCTGAATGGATGAGTTATATGAATACAGTGCCTTGCTGCATATGCTTGCTTTAATAGTGGGTAGGAAGAAGCTGACCTTCATTTAAACAGCAGCAAGGACAATTTAATTGAAAACTTGGTGAATGCCTAGGAGCATAAAAAAGTCAAAAATGTTTTGAAAATGCTTTTAATGTAGAATGCTATGTGATACTATAATAAAATGCCAGTTTCAGTTTTAAAATTCATCTCCCTTTGATAAAATATTGGTAGGGTCTTTGCTAATCTTTTTCAAAGAAAATACAATTGAATTAGCAATGGGAATGATGTGAATAGTTAAATCCTGTAGTGATGTATGAGCTTTTTAATTTTTCCTGTTTCACAATATAAATATATTGCGATATGAGAATTCAAAAGCATGATGCTAGGTTTAAAAAGTCACTGCAAAGGTTAGAGTTAATCTGCATTGACTGGATCTGCAACTTATTCATAAAGTTACTCTCTAATCTCGAGAAAATTCTGTGTACATAGTATCAGTGTCAGTATAGTGCTACCACCAGTGCTGCGAAAGGGTATAAATCTTAAACCTCGTGCCAGCTTCTTGCTTGTGCAATAGAAATGAGCTTTCTTACACTTAACCACAGGCATTTAGAGCAGAAGAATCTGCTGTGTCTTTTATGAATATGTGCTGAGTTGGCCGGGGAAAAACAGGGCCTGGGTCTGGCCTGCTGGTCTTGTGCTAGCAGCTGGTACTGAGTTTTGACAAGATCAGGAAAAGCATAAAGGTATTAAAGAGTTGCAGATCTGTAGGAATTATTTAGCAGAAATTGGAAGCACTAAGGAGAAAGTGGATAGAGAGGATTTCACCCTGAAATGCAGCGCATGCATTTTTTTTTTTTGCATGCATGAGTACCCTAACTCAAATTTTAAACTCATGTTTAGTCAGTGTTGCATAAGAAAATTAAATAATATCTGGATGAAAGATCTGAAAAAGTAACTGTAAACAAGAATTTATTATGTTAAATTGTAAGATATTTCTAGAGAGGTTTTTGTTTTCTTGGTCCACATACTACTTAACATATTTAATCAGTGAAACAATAAAAATAATTTCCAATATATTTATAAAAAACATAGAAGAGCATTAAAAATGATCAGACAGATTGGATTTCCACAGCAGTCTAGTTTGAATGGTTGGCCTGGACCTTGCATTTTAATACAGCCATATATAATGTTATACAACTGTGAACAAAGAACGGTTTTCTAGGCAGGAAACTGAATCTTACAATGAGCAAACAGCATTGTGCATTTGTTCTGGTTTTTTAGTCATCAATAACTAAGTGGAAATGCAGTTCTGACACACGCAGGGTATTATCTGAGCAAATGAACATCTGAGCTGCTTTTCTCTTTTCTAGATTTTGCTGTTATTAGAAGCATAAAACCAAAAATCACACAATGACACATTCTCTTTTGTCCTTCCAGTTGTAAATCTCTTTTTTTCATCCAATTTTATTTTTTCCAAGCAAATTAAGCTGTTTCATTCGCTCAACATCTTTCTTGATTAAGTATTATCTTTGTTTCTAATGTGAAACCACCACTTAAGCTATCATTTACCATCATTAGGGCTCAGCCATTAAAGTTGTTTTCTCCTGGTAGCTTGTACAGGTGCAAATTCTTGGTAATTTTTAAAAACAGTCTGCTGCTGACAACTATATACACTTGATACACTGATGGACAGTAAAAATGAAATTAAGCAGGCCTTTATGTTGGGAAAGATTTTCCCTGGCAACTAAAAAAAGAAAAGTTAAACTGTAAATGCTGAGTGGTCTAGGTCAATAATGATCCCTCCCCCTATCCTAAGTACAAATGGGAATAAATATTATTGACTTTCAAAGGCGTATTTAGGGCTGAATTCAAGAGTCCATCAAACTGCTTAAAATCTGCAATTGCAAGTGACTTTGCTGGAGGAGTCAAGCTTATGCTCACCAGCTGCTGCACCTTCTAATGCAACTGCAGGGTGTGAAACATGATCTAGCTGAGTACGTCAGGCACGGGCCGAGGCGTTCAGAACCTCCAGCTCAAGGAGTCTTCCTCTTTTCATTGCTGCAGTTGCAGTCACCAGCGTTTTTCTTCCAGAACTTGTGCAACAAAGGCATAGTGTGGTGGAAAAGCCCGTGATTATGCTATTATTAAAAGTATGGCTAAAACAGGTTGTGTAGATATTCCAGTGTCAGATGTAAAATATTTGGTTTTGGGGCTGATGGGAATTCAGATGTGACAGCAGAGTTATAGCTTTGACTGAAAAATTCACCTGAATCTTTACCCAGCCTCACAAATGACTTCTTCATAGAGTGCTGAGCCCTCCTGCCCTGGCATACGGTTTGAATATCCAGCTTTGGGATTCATGGGTATGCATCCCTGTAGGGATGCATCTGTAGTAGGCAGACACAAGGAGATACAACCCAAAGCACTGTTCTTTTTGTTTTCTTCTTTACATTGAATGGTTTTCAAAAAGCCCTGATCTTCTCTCTGCTGTACTTGTTTTCCCTCGTTATTCACTCCTATCAGTTAAGCATAGGCTTCAATATGTATTTTTCTGCATGTAATTTTTTGATAGTAACTAAGTGTCCACGTGCTTTTCATCCTGTGTGTCGAGAACCAACAGAGTGATATGGAGCTCATTAATTGAACTGGCTGGTCTTTCAGTAAGGTTCGGTAACACACAGTAATCTTCCTGCACTGCTTATTTCCAGTGGCTTTTCCTCCTCTTCCGAGGGGCTGCTGAGGACTTGGCTTTCTTCCATCCTCACTGCTGTTGTTGACAATATCATCAGTGTGAATTTCATTTAAGTTCAGACTGAGTGTCACACTCAGTGTGCCTATAAAGTGCATTTCATTATTAACAGAGGTTGGGATCAAAAATATAAAATTGTCCATTTTATACATAAAATGAAGAGTCTACAGCTGCATTATAGATAACCAGCTTTTAACTACTGAAGATGAGGAGATGTTCTGGTAGAAAACAGTTTTGCCTTTCACAGTTCCTTCTCCTTCTTTGTTTCCTGCATTTTACTTAGCATGGAGCATGATGATAGCCTGTGTTCAGTTTTGCATTTTACTGAGCTTTAGCCAATTTCTTTTTCAGTCTGTTCTGCAATGTTTGCTTTGTAAACATCAAAGGGAAGTTTAATTGCTTTTACAAAAAAGGTTTGTTCTTGTCATGTAAAAAGTCAATCAGAGCAACTGCTTTTAGTGGGCTTGGTTTTATAAAAAATGATTCCCTTCCCCAACATTTAATTAAATGGCAATTATAGTTGAACAAGTTTTGTAAGCTAACATAATATATTTTGTTAGACCAAGAGATATAATTAATGGTGGACTGAAATAAGCATCTTTGGATCAAGACCTAGGAGCAGTATATTATGCATCTGTTTTGCAACAGGGGATGTTAAAGTAATGCCTAAGGTAGAATAACTTCATCTGAAAGAGAAATATAGAAAACCTGAAAACAAGCTTGTAAGTAGAGATTATTGCCATCCATATTTGCTTTAAATTCAAATAGATAGAGTCCAAGTATCCTTTGAAATCTGCTGGTAGCATAATTAAAGAGAGTCTTATGCATTATCT
Source organism: Rhynchotus rufescens (assembly GCA_032273925.1). NCBI lineage: Eukaryota > Metazoa > Chordata > Aves > Tinamiformes > Tinamidae > Rhynchotus > Rhynchotus rufescens. The sequence goes on along the minus strand of JAVCKT010027075.1, from coordinate 12,692 downwards.
TTGGTTTTATTCTTGCTAATGAGTTCTTTAGAATGACTTTTCAGTTTTTTTTGAAAAAAAAACCAAAGATGATGTAATTACTGGTATGGATTAATCTTGCAACATTAATTATTTTCTGGAAAACCATGTCAGTATCAAGCAAAGTACTGTTTAGCTGATTACAGGAATGCTTGCATTAAGCTATTACCAAAATAGTAGAAAAACAGAAATATAGTCATGCAAACTATGTTGGCTAGTTTGAGACTGTAATTCTGCTGCTCCTGCCCTTCCCAGGTAACTTAAATGGCTTGTGATTAAAACCATATGAAACTTTGATTCTAGGATTTAAGAGGCCATATGAAAGTATATGCTAGAAGGGAGCTGTTGATGGTGACCACTTTATTTCTGAGATCACAAAAATGCGATGGAATTAATGGAAGCTGGTGCATTACATCATGTTTCCTTAGGGAACCATCTCCAAGATGGACTTGGGCAAGATTTTCCCAGCCAGTCTGTAGTTCCTTATGAAATGAACATAAGCAAGGCTCTCAGAGGCATTGAGGGACAAAGTACTGAAGTTTTGAGTCATTTTTGACTCTTTTGTTGTTGAGAATAAAATTCATCCCACTCCAAGTACATGTTATTGTGGAAGTACTGGGTTTGTTCAATGGATATTTATAAATAATGGCTGAGGTTTTGGTTACTGGATGAACATAGGGCTCTGCTGAATATAGCATGGCAGGAAAAGTGCATGAAGATTGTCAAAGAGGTCCTGTTAATAGAATTAGTATTTTCTTAGGTAGCACTTTGTCTGTTCTTCTCTGACTCTGCCTAAATATATTTATAAATTACCATGGAGGTAATTACGTGAAAGCCAAACAAAATTCCATTGATCCTCCACTGCATCCCCAGAACCTCTCAGCAGAATAGTGCAAAATATTTAAGCACACTTTTTGGAATATACACATCTATATATGTTCAAAGCAATGCAGCATAAACAGTAGTTTGTTGGCCCTTGCAAAGAAGAACATTTTTAATATTCTACATTATCCACTGCTTTGGTGGGCCCTTATACCTTGTGTCATTTCCCATGGGGAGGTGATTCTATGGGAAAGTAGACCTCATTTTTATGAAATTTTCTCATTTACTGCAAAATTCTAAACACTTTCCCTGTGTGTATTCTCTCTCCCGCCAGTGGGACCACAAACCTCAATACAGAGTGAAAAATCATTTCTTTGTTCTTCTCTCTAAAAAGTGTTCTGATGAAAGAGAACTGAGAGTGATATTTGCAGGACTGACGTCTTTATTTCTAATTTCTAATTGTAGCAAAATGCCAATTACTTTCCCTAGACAAAATAATAAGAGAGAATTCATTGGTATATATTTTAACTTAAACTCTTCAAGAAATTCCATTTTGGAGGACTCCACAGATGCATATCCAGCCTGACACTCTGAAGGAGAAACAATTAGTTTCAACAAAAATATTTCTGCACTGATTGGAACTGCTTCACTTTCTTGCTTAATCTAATAATTTCTTCCATTAAAAGCTGAATTTGCATAAATGAGAACATAAAGAAAAGCATACTTTATTATAAGCATGCAATCACCTTAATTACTAAGTCAGAATCTCGAAGTTCTTTAAAGTGTTCTAAAGTGGGAGGGATGCAAATCATGTTGCTTAATGTGCTGAGGGAAGATAAATTATGTTCAGTTTTTGTGTTTTAGGCCAGGAGGTTTGGGGAAGAGATCAAATAAAAATAAAGAACATCATGTGCAATGGAATAGAAAATTCTTTAATTCTAGTTGTGATCTCATTGGTGGTGGAAGAACTGAGAGCAATTGCTGCTTTGGGAGCAAGCATCTTACGATCTGTTAAGTATTTATGGAAGAAAAGTGTCACAAGCAGAAGTAACTCTCTTTACACACATATATACTACATAAAGACAGTAAATCTGTAGGCAGTGCAGTGTGGTGAGAAAGTATAGTGGGGAAAAATTGTCTTGCTAAAAAAATGAATTGGAGCATGGTAATAAAGGAGGGATTTAATCTCATTTCTTAGTATATAATACTATTTACAGGAATTGGGAAGGAATTCACTCCTGTGAATACCTTTAAAAAAAAAAAAAGGGAGAGGATATAAGAACATTCCTGGGTTTGTTTTTTATCTAATCAAAAAGATGAAAGGGAAACAGGCTCAGCAGCAATTTCTCTGAACTAGTATGTTAATTCATCTTCTTTTGTGTGCTCTGTTTTGACATAATTCTCTCTAGTCCAATGAGTAAAAGAGAATAACTAAAAACAAAAAATCAGCCCAGAAATACAGATGAACACTTTTTGTACTAGTTGGTGTTACAGAAGATAATAAAGAGCTACACTTCAGAGAATCATTAGCAAACAAATAATTGCATTTATCTTTGGAATTAGTTGACGTCCTGAGCTCTTTTCATTGAAAAAAAAAAATGTGCAGTCACTGATAGTTTCATGTGCGGCAGTCAGAAATCATTGGAACTGTCCAGAACATAAATTAGATGCCTGATGAGCCAGTATCATGAGCTACTGATGACTGTACAGTGACACAGGGACTTGCGCTGGGAGGGAATGTGATGGAACATGTTTGTGTATCCAACACCCTCAGCCAGGTGCTGTCACTCACTGCAGCTACCCTGAGAATTGCCACACAATTCAGCCAGGCTGCCTGAGGCCTGAAAATGCCACAGAATAGGGTGGGACACCATCATATACCCCTTCCCTTTAAAATTTTAGAGAGCCTTTTTTGGCTTAGCATCCAGCTCAGGAAAAAACTCTTTTTCAGAAGAATACCTAGTTAAAGAGATTAAAAATAGGAATTACCTATAGGTAATTTTTTATCTTAAATTTAGGTAAGAATGGGGGTATTTTTTATGATGGAAGAGGTGAGATTACTGGCAGTGGAAGGGAAGCAGGGCTTTTTGGGGGACTGTAAAAAGGGGAAGTTCAAATACTGAAATATTATGCTGACAGACATTTCCTCAGTGAGTTACTCTGAGGAGACATTGCAGAAGGATGCAGGTTTTAGATCTTGTGCAATAAAAAACCCCAGGCACATGCTGCTGCTGCAGTCGCTATCATGATTGTGGCATCACAGATTTTAGCGAGACAGAGACAAGACCCTGAGATCTCTACGTCTCTCACAAATTCAGCGCTTTTGCTTCCTCACGGGCTGGAAGGGAAATGTGTGTTTTTAAATGTGTACCTGCAGTGACACTGTAATTTGCCTTTCCTTATTTCCTGTTTCCTTTAACTTCAGTTTACTTTGCTGCCTCCCAGCTCAGCTCAGCACCACTCTGTTGCTAAAATCTCTCTGTTATTTGCCTAAGAAAAAAACAACTGTGTTCTCTTCACTTCCACTAGTTCAAAATATTCAGGTTTTGACTGCAGGAAAATGCAATTATGTAGGGCTGTAAAGGAAAACTAATTTTACCCTTTTCTGAGTCATCTGCAGGAATAGAGGCCTAGTTTCTTGACTACACATCCTGAGCTGAACAGATCTAAAATGAGCTGGAAACATCAACTTTTTATTCCACTCAAAGAACAATCAAAGAATGATTCAGCAAAGCATGAAAGAAATTTTAATTTGATTTTGTTTTAATTCATGATTTCAATCTTACATATCAGACTTTTGTATCTTACAGTGTAAAGTGTGATTTGTCTTGACAGACATATTACAGAGGTCAGGAAAAATACAGAAAGCCTGTTTTGCCATTGCCTTATAACTGAGGTCACCCATAGAGAGATTTAAAGCAGTGTCCAGTAATATATAGAAAAAAATGGCAGCATTTTATATAAATTTTGCACAGAAGAAGAGGGATAAAAAGGCTTCTATGTCTGTTGATGATCAGTTAGCAAGTTAAACGAAAGGGCTCATTCAGCAGAACACTGAAACTTGCATGCAAATTTCAACCTGTAAATGCTCCCTTTAAAACCAGTCAAAATCACTGGATATTATTATACTTTTTTTTTTTAGAGTAGATATAGTGAAACATTTGAATTCCTAATAATTAGATATGTCAGCCCTCTAGCTCCCCAAATGGAAGCCAGAACCTTAAATTATTTATGGACAATTATTAGTTTCCATACGGTGCACAAGAAGAGTCTGCTAGCTCAAAACGGCATCTACAAGAAGCATCTCTTATAAACAGGATAAAAAGTCCTGAGGAGAGGGATAAGGATATTTCTGAAATCTCACATTTCTCTGAGGTTTAGATAGACTGCTCAGCTTTCTAAGGAAATACTTCCTTCTAAATATTTAATCACAGAATCACAGAATGTTTGAGGTTGGATAATACTTCCATTCATGCATTGTAGTCCTGAAAACTTACTTGAAAGTAGGTGGTTAGCATCACAAGTTAATATGTATCTGCCCATTCCCATGGCGAAGAGAGCAAATCAGACAGTTTTCTTTTAAAATGTAGTCAGTAATAGCAATAGTGACTTTTTGCATGTCTGGAATTTCCCTTGTCTTTAAAGAGCTAATCAGTTTTGATCATCTCTCAACCTGATCGAGATTAAGATTCTCAAGGAAATTACTAGCAAAATTAACCAAGTTATTGAAGAGAGTTATGCAGAAGTGGCCTGATTTAGGTTAATGCTATAGCTGAATTCTAGTGAAGTACTCCAGGATTCCCCTCTTGACATATTTTTTTGGTTTTGTTCTTTAAATGGGATGAGTATTCATAAAATTTCTTGGTTTACCCATACATGTACACATATGTATACATACACACACACACACATATATTTTCAAAATATAATCCAAGCATTTTTGGATAACTAAATGCTACTGCAGAGAGTCTCATCCTTCATTTGCATGTCAAAATAGAAATAGATACATAAAAAGAAACCTCATATCATCCCTAAATTTTTCTTCCTTCCTTTTAGAAGTATGCTCAGGAGAACTAATATGATGATTTATAACCGAATCAGAAATAATATTTCTGCCACAGTTTCTCTCCTTTATTTTTTGTTTTTTAAAAACACCTGCTCTCAACAGAAACCAACATTAATAATAGCATGAGAACCTAAATAGCAGAGTAACTGCTGATAATAGCAGAGAAATACAGAAGACTGTTTACAAAAAAACAGTCTGAATGCCAATCTGGTACTTGCTATACTCTGTATTGCTGGGACCTTTATTCTCTTTAAGAGGATGTTGGGGATTTGTGCAAGATTAAAAAAAAAATCAAAATAATAAACTTTATTACTGTATCTTCTTTTAAGTTTTGCAGCTTCTCATCTGATGTACTGTTTCATGACTATAATAGAGTGGTTTCATTGCCAAATGCCTGACGAGGTTATTTATTTTCCTTCACTTGTAAGCACTTGCAGAAGAAAGAAGTGATTGGACTAACGTAGAAGTTAGAAAAAACGGGTTTGTTCATCTGGAAAATGTAATTTACTTATAAACTTTTTAGTTGGCTTTCAATTCCGTTTCAAAAACTTAAACACATTAAATAAATGTGTTTGTTACATTAGAAAATAAATTTAAGTGAATTTCAGTTCAGCCAGAATGAGTGCAAGTAGGTGGTGATTATGTGAAAATGATTATGGATTGAGAGAGTGCGGTCTTAATTGCCAGGTGGAAATTAGTGCTTTGTCCATATCAAGGCTCATGGAACTTTCCCATGTTTGCGTCTAAATTGAAACGATGGTTTAAAGCAGGTTTCTAAATCAGGTCTCTCTTCAGGTTTACCTCTTCTCTCCTGTTTGAACCTCTTTCCACCTCACAGGATTCATGAGAGATGCAGATTCCTGTGTGCCCTCAATATAACCGGCAAGGCAAGCTGAGATTCTAGAAATTCTTGGGACTATAGAATTTCCTCACAATAATCTGTAGGGCTTTAGGATATACATATGGAGAAGAATCAACATAGTATTTAACTCAATGAGGTATTTTGATTTATTGAAAATACTGCTACACTTATAAGCATTCAGCCTCAGAGAGAGAGTTTTTGATTCCATCCCAAATATAAAATTTACAACCAAAATGGGGAAATCAAGCTCTTTGATTTTAAT
>JAVCKT010027074.1:0-12344 GCA_032273925.1 Rhynchotus rufescens | reverse complement strand
TTTTTTTTTTTTTTTTTTTTTTTTTGGTCCTGCTTTTTATGAAACAAAAGAATGCTTAAGAGCTTTTATAAATCCCAGTTAAGGCTACATTTCTCAAGGATACTAAAGGAAAAAGGATAGAGCTGCAAAATGGTCTGCTGGCTGTAGTGGGAATTTTCAAATGGGGATTTAAATATCTTTCTTTAACTCCCCTTCCTTCCCCCTGGCTACTTTGGGCACTCACATCCCCAGGGCTGTAAAAGGAGGATTCCTGCAGGAGTCCTCTTGGCTGACTGGGAAACAGGAACAGTTTGTGTAGAGCAAAGAGAGAGGAGCTTCACACCCCCTAGCTCTCCTCTTCCACTGTTCCAGGCACCAACATGGCAGCGGCCTGAGCTTTAAATCCCAAATATGCGAGAGCAGCAGTTGAAAGTGCTGTCAGGCCTCCTCTTGGTGTGTGAGGCTGTGGTTTTCTTCTGCTGCTGGCTTCAGCTTGCAGCCTTGGAGTGAATTCAGCGGACTGACAGGTCCCAGAAGCGAAGCAGAAGGCTTAGGGCTGTTGTTGCCTTGAATGTTGAACCCTAACTGCATCTGCTTTATTATCAAAATGTGGAATTTATTTGTTGTCAAAACTTGGGCTGTGGCGCATGGTGGGAAACCACAGACAAAGCAAGTCCACGTGGAGCTGCAATCTGCTCGCTTTGGTCCCCAGCACTGGTGTAAAACTGCTCAAACACAGAGGAATTAAAGAATTTAGCTACCCCAGGATATGTTTTGCCAGCTTGCTCCTCCTCGTCTGCATTAAAATAGACAGTGCTGAAGCCCTCACTGTAATACTGCAGGAGCTGGAGTTTGCTGTGGGGTGAAGCATCATCCCAGACATTTGTGTGCGGTGAGACCGTCCGGGGAAGCTGCCGTGTGTTTCCCGGGCACGTTAACGTTCCTGGTGCGTAGCAGTGTGTGCAGTTTAAATAGCAGTAGATGGGATTGTTGTTCTGTGCCAGAACAGACACCAAAGGAATGTGAGACAAATGAAACAGAGGTGCTGGGGAGTTTTGGAGCCCGGGAAGGCCATGGCGGGAAGCATTTCAAGTTCATTTGGGAAAGCAGCAGTCAGCATTCGTTCTGGTAAAGCCAATTAAGCTAAAACAACAGCAGGGAGAAAGGGGGTTACATTAGAAGCAGAGTTGAACACAGGGCAGTATAAGCAATGGAAGAGGGGGGAAGTTAAGAAAACTACAATCAAGCAAAAAGAATGATTGGAAGAGCAAAGAAAAATAATGATTGACTTCTTGGCTAATGCAATGCAAGGCCACAGAACTGTTCCTCAGGCAGCTTCATGTTTCCCGCAGAAAGGCATCCCACCTCCTCATCCTGCAGCCTTTCCTAAATGGAGACAGGAGCAGAACATGTGCTGCGACTCATGGCAGTGCTAATTAAAAAGGGGCTACGTGGCAGGAGCTACTGTCACCTCGCTGCTTATGAGTCTATTGCCCTGATCTAACGCTAAGGTTGAGGTTTTGAAGAATGCAAACAGCGAAGCTCTGCACGGTATGTAGCAACCAAAACTGAAAAAATACAGCAAGCTTCGTGTAGCTTGTGTGAGCGAGACTGAAAACCCTTGCATGGAAAGTAGAGGAGAGGAAAATAGCCTTCTGTAGAGGTCATCCCAGTGGTAGTTTTAGTGGTGGTTTAGTGGCCTGGGGAAGCTCAGAGAGGTGTCTCCTTGTCCCTGTCCCTAATTTTGTAAGAAATCAGTTGTTTATTCTCTTGCAAACCTCACATCTCCTAAGGTTTTTCTCCTTAGTCGTTGACATTCCTGTGTACTTACTCTTTAGCAATAGTTGTGGCAGGAAAGCAAGCACTGACTTTGCCTTTTTGGCAAGAAGCAGTCTCTTCAGGACCAGGGCTGCAGCTGTGTTCCCGGTTTGGAAGGGCTACACTGAGTTTCCGGGTAGCCTGTTGCCTGGCTCCTAGTTGGGATATGAAGTTTCCAATTTCCTCCATGCCCTCCCAGCCCAGCTGAGCTCAGGAGGCACTGGGAGCTGCCCTAGTGAGCCCACCTGCCCAGCAGCGTGTGGACAAGAGTGCAGGGATGAGCTGGTTTTGTTCACCCAGTTGGCCGTGGCAGAACCAGGCATACTCCTTTCCCTTATCCTAGGAGATTTTAAGGCCTCACACATCCAGAAATGGGCTCTGAGTAAATTCTGCTTAAAAAAAAAAAAAAAATCTAATAGCTGCAGAACTTGTGAGTGTGAGTTTGAACAGACCCCAGAATTTGCAGTTGTCAGGCCAGTGACATTGAAAAGTGTTTGCTTACAGCCTACAAACGTGAAAAGGAAAAATTTATAGCTCATAATCAGCCCATGAAACGTGGATGTGTCTTTCCTGTATGGGCTCTTGCAAGGCTCCCATCCCTATTGGCCTCTGGGTCTATCAAGTACAGGCAGTTTCTTCTCAAGGGCACCCGACGTAAAACTGCTGCAAGATAGAGGCTCTTCTGCAGGCCCTTCCCTTCCTGACGTGCCCACCCCAGGCACTGCAAGGGCAACAGGCCGGCCACAGCGTTTGTACCTTTTCCCTTTCCCGTATCCTCTCTTGACTGCAATTATTTTGCTGGCAAAATCAATGTCTGTAACTACTGTGAACTTTTCACCCTGCTCTGGGAGGCTGGGGCTGTGTTAAACTCCATTTATTCTTTAGTTTATGAAAGTGGCCGTCAACCATGGTATGTGTGAGTAACATTCCAACACTAAAGCATCCCGAGGAGCAGCTCCTTTTTCCAAGTCATTGCTGAACGGGTAACCACTCATAAGAATACCTACCCTCCTGCTTTTGCCTGATATTTAACTCAATTTAACAATTTATTGTTTGTATTTTCATAACTTCTGGTTTATTTTGGGTGTTCCTGAGCAGCTGAGCTGACTCACTGTTACTGTAGTTTCCCTCTTGTAGAGCAGGTGTGGCAGGACCCGCTTGCAGCTTTGCTTGACAGCTTTTTCAGTTGCTCCTGTTTGACCTTGGGTGGTGTGATTTGACTGCCCCTCTCTGCCTTCAGGGTAAAACTAAAAAAGTGGCCCATGAAATCTAATTTCTGCTCGTATATTTTTACATTGCGCATTTTATCATAAGCAAAATCACAAAACTGGGCAGTGGGGATTGATGGGAGGAAAGCACCAAAGTAAGTGTTTGATTTAGCGCTTCCGCTGGGCAGCTGCTGCCAGAGGAAGCCAAGAGGAGCCCTGGAAAAACCCTCTTTCCTCTCTGTTTTTCTGCAACATCCCAGGGAATGGTGGCTGTGCAAACCCTGCAGCTTCTCTGGGGCACAGCTTTTCCTGATGGCATGGGAGTGAATCAGCCCTAGAGTTATGTTGGAATTGTGTTGTGCTTTTGAGGGTGAGCACAGCATCTGCTAGGTATTCAAATGTGGTCACAGTACAGCCAGGCAAAAATCCACAACCAGAGAATTGTCTTTGTGTTTGATTTCAGTGCGATAGCGTCAATCTTAAGAGCCTGGCTTGACCAGTGTTCTGAGGACTTCAACGAGCCCCCCAACTACCCATGTTTGCTGAAATTGCTGGATTATCTGAAGAGAAGTATGCCTGGCTCTGACCCGCAGAGGAGGGCGCAGAACATTTTGGAGCAGTTCCAGAAGCAAGAAGTGGAAAATGACAGTAAGCTCCCTTGCAGCTTCCTCCTTCCTTTCTGTTCTCCCAGCCTGTATGCCAATGCAGGAGTTTTTTATTAACTCTCCTGCTGACTGACAGTATCTTGATGCCACTAACACAGTCACGTTCACCAGAGACTTGTGAATGAGCCTGCAGGTTGTTGGGAGGAGTCACGGGCTATAGGTTCCTTTGCCTGTCCCTTTGAGGGAAAATTGGGAAATCTCACACTTTGGATATTCAGCCACAGCCTGGGGATTGCTGCAGCAGCTAAGTGCTTAATTGTCACAGCTTTCCCATATCACTGAATTAAAACTCAAGGCTGCTCTTCAGCTGGCTTTTAAAAACAAACAAACAAAAACAAATAAACAAGGAAAAAACCCCCTCAACCCCCAAATAAAAAGCTCATCTTATTGGGCTGTGACAAAATGCAGCCTGAGTCACAAGCCCTGTTGTCATGAAGCTTTTCTTCCTAGTTACCATCATGTCAAAGGAAGCGCCTATGGCTGTTTTTTCCTATTTGAGTGGCTGGCTGCTAGTATCCAAGGACAGAGGAAAAACTTACGTTATTGGGGGTCACAATCCACAGAAACAATAGTGAGCTGTGGTAACACAAATATGCTGTGTGCCGCGTCAAGCGTGACACATCGCCCTTGCCCTGGTTAGAAAGTTTCCTGTGGCCTAAGCTGAAAAGCTGCTGGAGCTTACACAGTGCCCGAGTGAGAGCTAGAATCAACTTCCAGCTTTGGCAGAGGGCGAGGGCAAACAATTCATAAAATAAAGGACAAAGGAAATGACAGAAAAGAAATATTTCATCCCACAAGATCCTACCTGCCGGATGTTCCAGAAATACCATGTCAATGCATAATGTGGAGAAGGGCCAAATAAACTCAGTCACTGGCACATGTGTAAAAGGGAGTAATGCGCAGAGCCCAAGTGCTTTCCTTACTGGACACAGGTAAGCGAACAGTGTTGCTAGTATGTGCTCTTTATATTCGTCCCTGGTTCTCACAGGGCAAACCAAGACACTTCAGGAGGGACTATAGTTAGGTGCAAGTCTTGTTAAGAGCAAGCAGAAGTTCCCAGCAGCTCTGCTTCTGCATTTGTTTCCAGAAGGAACAGAGGAAATGGTTCCTTTCTGTGTTACAGGTCATTTGAATTGTAACGTTTTCCAAACTGTGGCCGAGTAGAGGTTCTTAATTGAAATGAAATATGAGGAGGAGAACACAATAATCATTAAGGGTCTGTGGAGAAGAGTTTTAGGCCTATCACTTATTTTTTTATCATATCTATGCTGTTTCAGAGATTTCATTCAAAACTCCTGTGTTGTCTGCAAGTGACTTGTTCTTCTACAGCATTTTTGTTGTGCTGTGAATTTGCAAATTCAGATTCTAATTATGTGGTCTGATTTGTGCAGTGAGCCCTCCATACAATGCTGCCATTTTCCAGGCAGCAGATTAGATTGTGGTATCAGCTACAGAGATAAGACACATTCCCTTCCGCAGAGAGGTGCAAGCTGCGGATCAAAGGGGCCTGTGGCTGCTATCAGTCAAGTCAGGAGAGCACGGGGGCTTTTGGAGGGCTCAGAGGAGCAGGGTTATTTGTAGAGGATGAGGTACTCTCCATGTAAGAGAATTCCAGCTTTTGGGTAGGGCAAAATGGTTACACATTATGAAGATGAGGTAGAAGGGAGAAAAAGAGGCATGGGAAAGGAGAAGCTCACATAACGCTCAAGGAGCTGATTTAGAGGGAACTGTGAGTCCTTGAGTAGGATTGCAACTCAGTGATGAGGATTTTGACTTGAATTTAATGAACTGAAAGGAGAGTAGGGGGTTATGCAGCCAGAAAGAGACTTTCAAGTCCATTTAATTACACTTATTATAAATAAGTCACAGAAAATAAGGGTGGAGTGGAGGTTTCCATTTATCTCATTTAGCTCTGTCAATAAATTGTGCAATTGGAATGTCCAGATGGAAACCTAGATACAGCCAATAGCTACAATTTGTGACATCAAAACTGTAGCAGTTTACATTGATAACTAGGTTTTGGAAATTACTGAAGAAAAACAAGTATTTCAAAAAATGATCAAGTATCACATTATCTACTCTTGTAACTTTAATATTTGTTCTGCTTTAGTAAGATATGAAGTATTTCGCAACACAGTCTGAAATGTTCTGCTTGTTTTTATTAATGCAGTCTCACTAGTAATAAATCTAGTACTTTTGTTGTAACTCTTCAACAAGTAGGAAAAAAACAATCTATTTATTTTTTCATTCTTTTGGTCTTTCTACAATAAAAGCGATAAAGAAGCAGATTTATTTTCAGGGATTTTCTGCTTAAATTCCTCCTTTACCATGGAAAATAAGGACATGTTTCTTTGTCTTTCAATGTGGCTTTGTTCCAAACCTTTGGAAACCTGAAGATGGCACAGAGCATCTGTGAAATCCCTTCTCTTGGGCGCTACATCTGCTCCCTCAGTGAAGAGAGCTCTCCTCTCTCACCTCACGACTGCTGCTCCTGGCAAGTTTAGAAGTGTTCAGCTGAACACTTTACATGCTCACTGTATTCCTTTTTCTGGGAAGACTTCCCAGAGGAGGAAGGTGAGGAGTATTGGAATGTCCTCCCTTCACTATAATTCTTGCAGCCCTGTGAAGGTGAGAATGATGGCAAGAGAATCTAAATCTCGTATTTCCTTTCCTTTCCACACAGGAGAGAGAATTGTAATGTAGGAGTATCCTTTATGCAATATTTTGGGGTATAACTACAATATAGTCCCTTTGTAAGTTGCTTTTTTTTTTCAGATTACAAAATATACAAATACTGAAAGTATATCAGCAATGTTGTAATATTAATGAGAAATATTTGTCCTTGAGCAAAAAAAATTGTTCAGTCAGAACAGTGAATGTCAGTGCATGGACTGAGCCACTCTTCAACTAAGAGACCCTGAATATACCTTTTTCTCTTCTGCATTTTGTACCTCCAAAGTATTTTTCTGCTCATAGTTTTTTCCCACTAAAATCTGTAGCACCCTGAGGCCATTACATCAGATAGGACCTTTTGGGGGCTCTGCTAGAGTACATATACTATAACTTAAAATAAAAATAAGTCATTTGAATCACTGTTTGTTGTATGAACTTACTAAGTTATATTTTCTATCCTGCACAGATGGGTTCCATAGCACTTCGCCATGTAATCTAGATGATGAAGAGGAAATGGAGATTAGTGGTCCAGAAGAATTCTCTTTTTTCCAAGAAGACCTTGTGGCAGAGCAGTTGACATACATGGATGCAGTATGTAGAGCATATGTATTACTTGAAAGGATAGGGGTAACAGTGATGGACTTCTAAAATCTTTTTAGAAGATTTTTAAAATCTCTAAGAATAGCATTCCAGAACAGGCCTGTTCTTGGGCTGCAGAGCACAGCTCTGCTTATTTAGCCAAACCTGCTTCATTCACAGGACTGTTTCTTTCAGGTGTTTTGAAGTCTCACCTATACTGGCTATCCTTTTTTATGCAGGTCCAATTTGAGAAATATCCCTCTTGGATTATATCATTTACCTGGCCTAAGGTTGCATAGGTGCTGTCATTGTTCTTCTCTGATTTGGCTTGTGTGAATCAGTCTCTTCTAAAATGCCATTATATAAAAATTTTCCCCTTGGTTTTCCCTTGGCTTGGTACACAGGTGTCTCTTGTTTTCCAGACCTATTTAGCTGACAGTTCTTTTCTACCATCAAGCCTATAAAGAATATACTCAAATATATTTTAATCTAAGAGAAAATAAATATTTATTTTTTAGTGCCAACCTGGACTAGATCTATTGGACTGTAAATGGTAAATGTGCATTTTTGTTATGTAGATTAGAGAAGTATCTTGCTGACTGATTTATATCTCTGTGTCACTCTAGAAGCTCTTTAAGAAAGTTGTGCCCCACCACTGTCTGGGATGCATCTGGTCTCAAAGGGATAAGAAAGAGAACAAGCACCTGGCACCCACCATCAGAGCCACCATCTCTCAGTTCAATGCAGTTACCAAATGTGTTGTCAGCACTATCCTGAAGAGCAAGGAACTCAAAACACAGCAGAGAGCCAAGATCATTGAGAAGTGGATTCATATTGCACATGTAAAGCATTTATTCTTGACTGTTTCGCATTCTTTATGCAGGGGCCTCTGAGTGACAGAGCTGGCAGGAGGGAAGGAGAGGGATCCCCTGCTTTGGTCCCTGCCATCTTAGTTATTTTTCTTGACACTAGCTTTCTTGGCAGTGTCAGGTAAGACACTGCCTCTCTTCTCACTAGTTCTGCACTGTGGAAATAAGGTTGATGCTGCTTCTTCACAGAGCTGGGAGCACTGACTGATAAGGGAGATGCTCTACCCTGCACAGTACTTGGTAACATAACATTTATGGTAAGATAGGTGTAAATTCAGCCAACCTAGTTCCCTGAGAAGACACTACTGGTTATCCCAATGAAGGCAGTGCTGCTCTGTCACCCTGAGGCTGGGCTTGATTTCAGGTGAGGGGCTGGCAGCAGCGGAGCAGAACTGACCCTTGTGTCGGCAGAGTGACACGGTCAGCTTTGCGCTTGCCTGCCCTTGGCTGTTGCTCTTCAGTCAGTGACTGCATCTCCTCCTTCTGTGAACTCTGTAAGCCTGGGAGTCAGGTGCAGTGGAAGACTCCGCTTGTGTTTATATGTATATGAAGGTAAACTAAATAGTGAGGCTTAGGTAAGTGATTACAGACAAAGCTCATTTACTTCTTACAAGTATTGTAGTCTAACATGGAAAAAAAATTGTTCGCAGTCTTTTGTTTTGAAATAATTCGTGAAGCTCAAGGGTTTGTTTACTTAATTATATACTATTTACATTAGGGATACAAACTAGTTGATATTATAGCAAGAAACAAAAAGGTCAGAGAGTTACAATATGGTATGTGGCTCACGATCCATGACTGGTGTTTGACCTTCCTCTCTTCTTTTTGCTTTGTCATTGTCTTTCCTTTATCTTTAACACATTTTTACTCTTTCCTCCAAGACAAAGGAATTGAAGCACATTCTGTGTGTTTCTTCATCTTTGCATGAAATGTTTTTTTTTTTTTCCTTTATGTAACTATCATTTGCTCATTTCTTAGATACTCTCTTTCTTTTGCTGTAAACTTCCTAAGCAACTCTCCTTCAGAATACTGGGCTGTTGGCACTAAAAGTAGATCTCTTTTTCAAAAGAACATTAAAACACTTCAATATGGAGGTATGCTGACTTGGTTTTAAGAATCACATGGATTCTTTCAAAGCTGTACAAAATCAGCAGTTATAAAAAGCTCAAGCCAAACAGGGGGCCTGCCAACCTTGACAATGCACTTCTGTGCTTCCAGAGACAGCATTGTTAGTGCTGGCACCGTAACTCACACAACTGCATGGTCCAGGAAACTGGTATGGGGAAATAGTCTTTCACCTCTCTTTTGGCATTTACGTCTATTTGCTTTTATTATCATCTGATGGCTGCTTTATAGCCCATGTGAATGGATTAGGAAGTTTCACTCCCATTTTCTGTGTGCAGGCCCCCAGGTCACAGAGGGTACCAGCGAAACGGGCCTTTGCTGGGCACCCTCGGCTCCACTCTGAGAACAAGATCCGTGCAGCTACCTGCTCATCACGGGGGCAGCAGGAAGGTCTGGGGAAGCTGGGGCAGTCACCACTCTCATGACCTTGATTCTTGGATGGAGAACGTTGTTCTTTACTGCTGTTCATCCAGTACCTCTCCCTTAATTCATATGTGTAATTAAATAGTTGTAAATGTGTCTTAGCTAACTAAGTACATGAAAAATGCATGCACACACTCTACAAAATAATGGCACATGTAGGACAGCGACTTGCATACATACTTAGTTGCCCACTTCTAAAGGAAGTTGCTTGCTTTCTGCATGCAAATGAGTGTCTGAATAGTTGGAGGCCTGAAGTAGAAAATAATCCACTCATTAAAGTGCAGTTACTCACTGACAGCTAACTCAGTAACTTAGCAGCGTGATGTTCCCCAGGTGTTATCTGTTCATAAACTTCTAATCCAGTCTCTTAGATTGCCAGGTAAACTGAATACTTGAATACTGCCAGCGCCTTCAGCTGCACCTAAATCTAAAGTTCCTGAGCAGGAACAAACACAAAATACTTTATTTAAAAAGAACCCTACTATTTTTTTAGTCAAAGTTGTTTCTGAGCAATATGTCCAAGATTCTTTCAGGCTTCCACCTTCTGAAAGACACAGCATGAAACAAAGCTGTTCAAAGCAGTTTTAAAATTTGTTCCTAAAATCTGCGCATAGAAATGAGTTTTGTCTGTAGTCAGTTAAATCATTGGGAATACAAAATTCAGTATTTAACTCCTAATATGTTAATAATTATACAAAATGCAGTTAAGTCAAACTGGTTTCAGACTGGAGTTTTCTGTTGTATTTGAGAAAACTAGATGCTGAGGATTTGTGTCTCTAAATCCATATTCCCTCCTGCCTGAGTTCCAAGTTGAGTATAAAGAAGGGTTTTGTTCTCAAATGTTGCTGTGTCAGTCCCTTAAGAAGGGTGGCACTGTCATTGCCATGGCCCCAAATCGTGCTGGAATAGTTTATGGGTCTTGGGTGTCCTGCCCCATGGCCTTGAGCTGAGTGATGGTCTTGACCTACCCTATCTGCCGACCTACTGTAGAGCTCTCTGCCTTGTCAGTCTTTTAAGCCACATTTTATTAAATGCAGCCTCCTACACTGTGCAAAGATTCTTGAGATAAGTGTATGGGAATAAACGTACTTCCTTGAGCTGTACAATCAATTCTCACGCAGAACGCATGAGCAGACTTACAAGTATATTAAGGGCTGATGTTTATTTATACTAAGCTCACTTTACATTTCTTCAGTCCTATGCAGAGATGTTACAAAGGAAACAAATTGTATTTATTTTCACTGTAAGGATCCTTTTCATAAACCGCACTATGCAGACTTACCTTAGTATAATAATGAGGCCCATAAAAATCTGCAGGGTCAGAGTTGTAGTTTGAATATGATCTCATTCATATGCAACAGTGAAATTGGTGTGTTTGGTCTGCTCAATTTACATGTGCACGTACCTGTTTGTGAGGGCATGTAAAGGCAAGAGCTGTCTTCAATCTGTGGCTCCCGTGCTTTGATGCAGGAGCCACCAACAGATTTAGAGGAGTCCTGCAGAGGCAGCCGGTCACAGGCCCAGTTTCTCCCTGCTTC
Source organism: Rhynchotus rufescens (assembly GCA_032273925.1). Taxonomy (NCBI): domain Eukaryota; kingdom Metazoa; phylum Chordata; class Aves; order Tinamiformes; family Tinamidae; genus Rhynchotus; species Rhynchotus rufescens. Next base: position 1,467 of record JAVCKT010027074.1, on the reverse strand, counting down.
CTTTTGTGTGTTTTAGCAGCAAATTAAGCTGCTCTTGTAGGACAGTATTTTCCTGTATACTTTTTCCATAGAAGATTTTGTTACAGGGGTTGCATGAGAAATGTCTATGGGCCAATCTCTGTGTTAGAATTTGATCCCAGCTCTGGAGAAGTTGGAAAGGTTTTCTCTTAAACAGTGCACGTACTTGTAAAACAGGTTATTCCTTTGCATGTCTTTTTATTTTTAATTGACACTTAGATGTTTGAGAGTTAACATTTTAAATACTACATACAAAGAGGCTAAGCCTGATTTTTTCCCCTAAAGGGGTAAGAGTGACTGGTAGCTATAAAGGGCTTTCATAGAAGCGAAACATTTGTGCTCCTTAGCCTGGCTTCATGGCCTCAGTTCCACTTTTATTTGTACTAGGATAACTGGAAGCCTGTTACACTGCAACATCACCACAAATGCATGAAAGTGAGGAAAACAAGATAAAAGTGTCAGAGCCCATGAAGTGTTTGGTGGCTGGAGAGGGAGAAAGGAATTTTTTTTTTTTTTCTTTTTGATGCTCAGTATTTGCACAGCTGCCTGTTCAGCAGTGGGAATGTGCAGCGGGCATGACACCGGTCAAACAGAAGAGCACTAACCTGCTTGTAATGCAGACATTTAATACTCCTCCATTTCTAACCACTCCTTTTGCAGGAATGTCGGATCCTGAAGAATTTTTCCTCCTTGAGGGCCATCGTTTCAGCACTGCAGTCCAACTCCATCTATCGGCTAAAGAAGACCTGGGCTTCAGTTCCAAAGTAAGCACCCTCTCTGCCCTTGCACCTGCAGCTAGCCCCAAACAAAGCCAAAAATCCATGTTCCTCGTTGTTTGCCTCTCGGCCTTCCCCTTCAGCTGCTTCGTGGACCTGTGCTCCCGTTCTGAGAGGAACCTCTCAATGCAGTGAGGCTCAAAACCCTCAGAGGGTCTCAGTGTGTGAGCTTCTTTTTGATACTGAGGGCAAGACCTGCCCTTGGTGCCTGAGATTCTTCTGTCCTTTTGAGCATATTAGATCTTTCACCCTCTATTTTGTAAGAATACAGAAATAGCTACTTGTGCAGCTTGTGGACCTCAGAAGGTCCCCAAAATGGCATAAAGATAATTGGCTGATGACTTCTCTCATGTGGGCTTGGAGAAGGTCTGGGATCCTGCCAACCCTTACCAGTTGTCTCTTGGTTCTGAGATTTCCTCAGAGGATATTCCTAAACTACAAAATCCACATGTGTGTTGAGGACGGTTTCTCAAAGGCGTTTTATGCATCAGGCTGGTTGCAGACACCAGAAATCTCTGCACAGGAAAGATGGCATTTTGCTTGTTTGTTTAAGGAGGAATAGATTTTTCTCCTTTGCCTTTGATAAGCAAAGAATGTTTCTGCTAACCTAAAAATGCAACCCTGACATGCAGTATAATTCTGCCTTTCGCCTTCTAGCCTTATCTGCTTTGCT
>JAVCKT010027073.1:6412-19599 GCA_032273925.1 Rhynchotus rufescens | reverse complement strand
CCAGGCGGGTTTGGAAGATCTCCAGAGAAGGAGACTCCACAACCTCCCTGGGCAGCCTGTTCCAGGGCTCTGTCACTGTCAAGAAATTTTTCCTTAAGTTCCTGTGGAACTTTTGGTGCCTCAGCTTGTGGCTTTTCATTTCCTCTAGTCCTATTACTGTCCACCGCTGAAATGAGGCCACCCCATGCTCCTCACTGCCTCCCTTGAGGTATTTACAGACACTGCCCAGGTCCCCCCTCAGCCTTCTCTTTTCCAGGCTGAACAGGCCCAGCTCCCTCAGCCTGTCCCCATAGGGCAGATGTTCCAGGCCCCTAAGACTTCCAGACTTTTGAGGTCTGTGTTCCCAACAGGGACTGAAAATGCTGCTGGGGTGACCAACCTGACCCTCCCAACCACTTGTGCCTGTTGCTGCTTGATTTATCCCTTGGCACTACCGAGCAGAGTTTGGTTTCTTTCCGAGGAGTTGCAGGCTGCTAGAGGTCACCCCATAGCCTCCTCTTTTGCCAGTCCAGCTGCATCCACCTCTTACAGACAGTGTCCAGTGCTGCTGGTGTGCAGAAGAGCTGGGGACAAGTCTCAGACCCCAGTGTGGCTGTGGGCACAGGTTTTTGGAGATATCTTTGGATTAAGGATGAGAAGGATCCACCTGCCTATTAAATTGCCTGCTACCAGCACCATACATTAGTGGTCAGTGCTGTACCCAGCAGAGTCTCCTCTGCTTTGATTAGAAAAACAATTTGCTGCGGGCTTGTTAGGCAGTAGATAACCATGTGCCCGGTGTCCTGGTCCTCCTGCGTGGCCTCAGGCGGCCCTGGCCCTGGATCTTGGACTAAACAGGCTCCTCCGGGAAAGCTCCAGTGCCCATTCCTTGGTGCTCCAGCCCCAGCTGTGTCAGGCTGGGGGCATTGCAGTTCAATCCCACTACTTTATCTAGGCCAGGCTTCCAGGTCATTCCCGTGTGGATGGGATGAGTTCTTCACAAAGTGGAGGGAGATGGACCTGCTGCAGACCCTCTGGCCTTGGGTCCCTGGGCTGGGGAGCTCCCTCCAGGCTCAGAGCCTGGCTCCAGACAGCAGGAATGAGTCAGGCTCTTTCCCTGAGCACTTGAAGCTCAAAAGCTGCTCTGGGAGCCGCCTGATTCCACCCTTAGTGTGACCCAGCTGTGGGCCTGGCTGGGAAGCAGGCAGGCGTGTGACACTGCCCGCTGTGCGCTGCAGGCCTGACGGGTGAGACACGTGTGCTGCTGACCTGCTGTGGCCTCCTGGCCCCACACCCGGGCTGGGAGGGTGAGCGGGGACCCACCGTGCCCCTCTTGCTGTCGCAGATGAAGGAGCTGCAGCTGGTGCTGGCAGAAGCCAACGAGAGCCTGCGGGGCCTGCAGGAGCAGCTCTCCCAGGAGAGACAGCTGAGGAAGGACGAGGTGGACAACTTCTCCCAGAAGATCTGCCAGGTGAGCGGGCAGCAGCCCTAGCTCCCTATGACCCCTAGAGACAAGTCCCAGCTGCCATGACCATGCCAACACCAGCGCCAACTCTTTAGCAGTCACTCCAGTTGACACTTGGCTTATCCCATCCTCAAAGGCTACAGGGGCCAAGGGAGCTTCTCCTTACATGGAGACAGGCAGCAATGCAACCTTCCCCCCAAGAGGTTGCCTCAGGGGCCCTGCTTTCCTCGGGTCAGAGCACTGCCAGGAGGCTGCAGCTCCTTGTGAGCTGCTTTGGGGACATAACATATGGGACCTCACTCCAGGCTCGGCTCTTGCCAGCCAAAACCCTTGGGAGGCAGCAAATCATCCCTGACCAAGTGGCCTTGCCAAGGTCACGTCTCCCAGCAGCAGTTGTGGGTGGTGAGCTGAGACCTCAGCTGCTCAGTTGCATCTCCCACAGCTGAAGGAAGACCACCAGAAAGCCCTCCTGAGGCGGGAGTTTGAGCTGCAGAGCCTCAACCTGCAGAGGCGGCTCGAGCAGAAGTTCTGGAGCCAGGAGAAGAACCTCCTGGTGCAGGAGTCCCAGCAGTTCAAGCAGAACTTCCTCCTGCTCTTCATGAAGCTCAAGTGGTTCCTCAAGCACTGGCGCCAGGGCAAGATCGTGCACAGCGAGGGCGATGACTTCCTGGAGGTACCGTGGGCAGCGGGGGCTCCGTGCTGCCCAGGAAGGGGTGGTTGGGCACAGCGGGACAGGGAATCCCAATGCTCCTCCTCCGCATGCTGCCCAGCATCCTTGGGGATCTTCCCACCTCCACGTTTGTGCCTTGGAGCTGCTCTGTGTCTGTGCCGGTGCTGGGCTCCTCTCTGCTGCTCCGAGCCCCCGTGTGCTGCAATGGGGCAGGACCACGTGGCGCCGAGCAGGGTCCATGCTCAGCTGCCGCACGGGCCACATGCCTTGCAGGTGAACAGCATGAAGGAGCTCTACCTGCTCATCGAGGAGGAGGAGCTCGCCCCGCAGCAGCAAGCGGACAATAAGACGTGCGCCGGAGACGCCTGGACCCCCAACTCGGTGAGCAGGGGGCCCCAGGGGGGACGCAGAGGGACGGGCAGGTCCTTTGCACAACCACCACCACCCTGGGTGCGTGCGTGGGGGCATCTTCCCACCCGTGCCATGTGGGTGTCCCAGCAGCCCTTGGAAAGGGGAGGAATCAAAGTATCATAGAATGCTTAAGGTTGGAAGAGGCCTCCAGAGGTCATCTAGTCCAGCTGCACACACAGGGTCACCTAGAGCACGTGGCACAGGGCTGCCTCCAAGTGGATTTTAAAGATCTCCAGAGATGGAGACTCCACAACCTCCCTGGGCAGCCTGTTCCAGGGCTCTGGCACCCTCACAATAAGAATTTTTTCCTTAAGTTCCTGTGGATCTTTTAATGCTTCAGTTTGTGGCCATAAGCCACAAGAGAGGAGGCTCTTTGGGTCACATGGGGACGCCCACATGGGTGCAGCTCCAGAGGGACGCAGTGGGTGCCAGTCCCCTCCATCCATCACAGCGCTGGGGCGCAGCGCCCTGCGAGCTGACCCGCGCGTCCCCTCCGTGCCGGCAGCCCCACGAGTGCGTCAAGACGCTGGCGGACATGAAGGTGCTGCTGAAGGAGCTGTGCACGGAGCTGCGCGAGGAGCGCCGCGGCGCCCACGAGCTGCAGCAGCAGTTCACCAAGGCCAAGGCCGCCTGGGAGATGGAGCGCGCCGAGCTCAAGTGCCACGTCGCCCAAGTAAGAGCCCCGCGCGGCGGGACGGACGGGGCTCCCTGGCACTGAGAGGGGCAGCTCGGTGGCGGAGGGACTGGCAGCAGGGAGGAGCGGGTGGCGCGGCGGGGATGGCCCTGGGCAGCCGGCTCCGCTGGATGAGTTTCTATAGCAACGGGGCTGCCTGGAAAAGCTGCCTGCGGAGCCGGGATGCGCTGGGAGGGAGGATGCACCGGGAGGGAGGAGGATGCGCTAGGAGGGAGGAGGATGCACTGGGAAGGAGGATGCGCTGGGAAGGAGGATGCGCTGGGAAGGAGGATGCCCTCAGAGGGAGGATGCTCTTCGCTGCTCCGCTGGGCTGGGCTGGGGCGGGAGAGGCTTGGGGCATTCCAGGCCCCCCAGCGTGGCCGTGGGTCACAGCGTGGGTCCGAACGGGCTGCGAGGCTGCAAGGAGGGACGAGGGTTGGCAGCAGGAGGGACGTTCAGCCAACGTGCAGCCAGGCCAGCCATCTGCCAGCGCGTCTGGTGTGGGCACGGTGGCAGGCTGGGCCAGGCTGGGCTCAGATGTGTCCTCCGCAGAGCTCCCCAAACCGCTCACTAACACAGCCCAAAGGCAGCAGTGCAAGACGTGGTCTCCAGCCCAGCTTCCCAGTGCTGCTGGAGGAGGCAGCATCCCCAGGGCCACTCAAATCCTCCATCCCTTTCCATAGTTACTGTGAGAGAGGTGGAAGGATGTGGAGGCTCTGCACTTGCCTGTTGCCTTGGCCAGCTGCCTCTGCAGCCATCACAAGGTCCTGCCTTTAGGAAGCCGGAGTTGGTACCCAGGATGGCTGCAGGTGTCAGCCCAGCTCCGTGCTGGGAACAGTCTCTCCCTGCTGTGAGGAGCTCAGAGGTGTCTTCACAGATCACACAGATCACAGAATGGTTGAGGTTGGAAGGGACCTCTAGAGATCATCTAGTCCAGTCCCTCTGCTCCAGCAGGGACACCCAGAGCACGGGGCACCCGGTCGCATCCAGGCGGGTTTGGAAGATCTCCAGAGAAGGAGACTCCATAACCTCCCTGGGCAGCCTGTTCCAGGGCTCTGTCACCCCCACAGGAAAGAAGTTCTTCCTCATTTAGACATTAAACTTCTCTGTATCTGCAAAGAAAAAGATGTCCCTTGGTTGCTCAGACCCTGTCTCCACACAGTACTTCCTTGAAAGACCCTTATCCTCTTCCATGCGTGTCCCACTGAGTAGTTTGCGTTCCACTTTGGTGGAACATCAGCCTTGACAGAATGAGGGACCTGTTGTTGCCAGCCTTCCCAATCCTCTCTTGGGTGCAACAAGCATATTGTACAGTCCCTGAAATCCCTGCATGGAGGCGGTCCTGGAGACTTATCTGCTCGTCCTCCTGTCCCCACAGCTGGAGTCAAAGGCAGGCAAAGGGATCGCGGAGCGAGCGCTGCCAGACTGGAAGGTGGCGCTGAAGAGGGAGCGAGAGGAGCACCAGCATCTCCTGGCCGAGTCCTACAGTGCCGTCATGGACCTCACCAAGCAGCTCCAGATCAGCGAGAAGAACTGGAACCAGGAGAAGGTGGAGCTGCTGGCGCGGTTCAAGGAAGAGCAGCAGCAGGCAGAGCAGCAAGCAAAGGACCTGCAGAACAAAATCAACCAGGTATGGGATCCCCTGCATATGCACGTGCGCCCCGGCCCCTGCTGCTTAACCCCTGTGCGTGCCCAGGAGCATGTACTTGGCCTTGAGGCACGCACAAGTGGCAGGTGGCAACTGCTTTGCTTGCCCGGAGAGGCCCCCAGCTGTGCCTCGTGCGTGTCAAGTGACCAGCATGTTCTCCAGTTGCAGAAGGGAGCCAACCCTTGGGCTTTGAAGCACTCTGAAATGGAGAAGCACGGCAGCAACTGGAAAGAGGTGGGCAAAAGGGGCTCAGGGGTGGCCGAGGGCACCCTGGCTGGCCCCACGGCTGCTTTTTGGGGTGCTGCCCGCCCCGTCTGCGCTGGGGCAGGCGCCTTGTGTGTTGGTTCTGCTGCTGTGCAGAGCTTCGCTGGGCTCGGCTGCGTGCTGGGAGGCAGGTGGAGCTGGCAGGTGGCCAAACAGTCACTGCCTTGAACAGCGAGCTGTGCTGGCTGTGGTTGCGAGAGACGTGCCAAGAATTAGGGAGAAGATGGTAGAGGAGATAGCTCGTCTTGCCTTCCCACGCACTGGAGGATTTGCTGGGTCCCAGGGCATAAAAAAAGGTGATTTACAACAGTTGTGGGCACAGAGAGCTCCTCGTAGCCAGGGTGCAGGATACAGCAGGAGGTGCTACAACTTGAAGAAGGGGTTGAGAAGAGCAGGGTGCAGCCCCTGCTTCAGCACATCTGCCTGTTTTGGTCCTGTGAGCGCTGATGCCAGGGCTTTCTTCCCTGTCCTCCTAGGCTCTCAATGAAAAAATCACAGACAAAGAGACAATCTCTGAAGCAGACGCCATGGGAACCAACTTAAAACGGTGAGAGCACCGTGCGTGGTGCAGAAGGGACCTGGTTGTTCCACAGAGCGTGGAGCAGCCTGTGAGGGGCCGAGCCAGCATGTCCTTGGGCTTGGCAGCTCTGTGAGCCTGGGCAGAGGTGGCCACGTGTTGCCTGCAGGTCTGGCTGGGTGCAGGGACAAAGGGGAGATGAGTGACAGCGTGGGGACAATGGCCCTGCTTGCAGGGCTGTGCTGGGGCCTCCCTGTGAGGAAGAGCCCCCGTTACCCCTGAGGGTGCCCAGGAGGGATCCCATGGGGATGGGGATGGGCTGAGTGGCTGCAGCAGCACAGACCCTTGTCCTCTCTTGTCCCCCCAGCACAAAGTCCGTTTCCTCCATGTCGGAGTTCGAAAGCTTGCTCGACTGTTCTCCCTATCTCCCTGGAAAGACTGCGCCGGGGCTGGTCGACCATTCCCGAGGCAAAAAGGCGTCTCCGGCTCCACAGCTGCTGCCCAACAGCATCCGGGACAGCACCGGCCTCCCTCCCCCCAACTGTACATATGTGAATATTGAGCAACCTGCCCCCGACAGCCTGGCCAAAGAGAAGCTGGGCATCTCTTCTTGGGACTACTCTCGCGCAAGCAGCCTCTCCGGACACGACCCGTCGCAGAAGCAGATGCAGAGGAGCTACACGGCACCCGACAAGACCGGGATCCGCATCTACTACAGCCCCCCTGTGGTCCGAAGGCTGGAGGCGCCTCTGGTCCACAACAAGGAGGGCAAGATTATGATTGAACCTGGTTTCTTGTTCACGATGGCCAAGCCGAAAGAGCCAGAGGAGTCGGACAGCGCTGAAAACACTTACAGCCAGTGGCTGTGCAACTTCTCCAAGCAGCACCGGGAGCTGCTGGACGGCGGTGCCGTGGAGAGCACGGTGCCCCCGGTGCCGCGGTTCCCGTCCTCCCTGCACGACCTGGAGATCTCCGGCAACATGAGCGATGACATGAAGGAGATCACCAACTGCGTGCGCCAGGCCATCCGCTCCAGCTCTCTGGAGAGGAAGGTGAAAAGCACCTCCAGCCAGACGGTGGGGCTGGCGAGCGTAGGGACACAGACCATCCAGACGGTGAGCGTGGGGCTGCAGACGGACCTGCCGCGGAGCAGCCTGCACAGCAAGAGCTGGTCCCCGCGCAGCTCCTCCCTCATGTCTGTGCGCAGCAAGCAGATCTCCTCCTCTCTGGATAAGGTCCACTCCAGGATTGAGCGGCCGTGCTGCTCCCCAAAGTACGGCTCCCCAAAGCTCCAGAGAAGGTCCTCCTCCAAGCTGGATGCCACCAAGGACAGGAGCCTCTGGAACCTCCACCAGGGCAAGCAGAACGGCTCTGCCTGGGCCCGCTCCACGACGACTAGGGACAGTCCTGTCCTCAGCAACATCAACGACGGCTTGTCCAGCTTGTTCAGTGTGGTGGAGCACTCCGGGAGCACGGAGTCCATCTGGAAACCGGGCTGCCCGGAGAGCAGGGCCAAGCCCGAAGCCCCCAAGTACGGCATTGTGCAGGAGTTCTTCAGGAATGTCTGCGGGCGGGCGCAGAGCCCCACAGCCCCCGCCGAGAAGAAGGAGGCCGTCGGTGAGGAGGGCAGCAAGAAAGCGGAGCACCCCAGCCCTGCCGCCTATCACCAGTCTGAAAACATCTCCCGCATCTTGAACAAGAAGGTCCTCAAGCAGAGCGGCTGTGAGGACCCCAAACCATCGGCCCCAGGCCAAGGGAGTAAGGACACAACCCTGCGGGACCTGGACCTCATCTCGGCTATAGCCGGCGAGGTAACGGCTCTTGCTTTGTCCCGACTGTAGCATCGTGTCCTAGAGCGGGGCAGGTGTCTGGATGCTGCCCGAGACCCAGAGGATGGTACCGCAAGCCCAGGGCTGCGTTGGTGGATGGTGCTTTGCAGTGATGGTAACCACAGCATGGGCTCTGCTCTGCCAGGTCCTTGGGGGTCTCTGAGCAGCCAGCAGGATCCCTGGGCAGGATCAGGGTGCACTGACCCATCTGTGCTCCGCAGCATCCTTGGGAGACTCCGTCCTGCCCGGCTGCGTCGCCCCTCTAATCCGCTCCCGTTTTGTCTCTGCAGGACACGGCGTGCGACTGCAGCTCCCAGTCCCTCACGTCGTGCTTCGCCCGGCCGTCCCGCTCCGCCATCCGCCACTCGCCGTCCAAGTGCAAACTGCACCCGTGCGAGCCCAGCCGGGCCGAGGAGAAGCCGGGGCCCTCCAGTGAGTGAGGGCAGAGGGAGGGCGCCAGGCCGAGCGTCTCCTTTCCGCTGCGCTGCGCGGAGAGCGCCCGTCGCGCCCGGCCGTGCCGCGCGAGCCGAGCCGAGCCGGCAGCGCCCGCATCTGCCTCCTAGCCGTTCCCTCGCCCGCGGGGACGCTTACGAAGCAGATGTCGCGCTCGGGCCGGGCCGCGGAGGCTCCCGGGCGAGCCGCTGGCGCCGAGGAGCACGAGTGACGCCGTTCACGGCAGTGTGGGTAGCGGCAGGGCCGGCGGAGGGGCCGGATGCGCGCGCGGCGGCCGTGCTCGGCGCCCTCTCCCGGGCCCCGCGCGCCGGCAGCGCCGCCGCGGCCCCGATTGCCGCGCGGTTGCATCAGCCCGCGGCCGCTCGCGCCTCCCCGCGCAGGAAGGAGCAGCGAGGAGGATCCCGGGGGGGCCCCGCTCATCCTGTCTCCTCCTCCGGTTCCAGCCCTGCAGATCCCGGCCGGACAGCGCGTTTCCCACAGCCCCGGAGCAGCAGGGCACCCGCTTCCCTTCCCGGAGCTGCTTTCCATTACTTGCTCATCCAAGTGCTGCAGCTAACAGAGCCCTCCCCTTCCCTGCCCCTCTATCTCCAGACAGCCTGCAATGTAACGCCAAGTGCATTTTAAAAGTAACAAAACGGAGCGAAACTGGGGGGGAAAAACATTTGAGGTGTGGGGTTGCGGGCTGGCAGCCACGCAGCGTTCGGTAGCCACAACAAACAAGCCTTACGGAGGGAGCGCCGGGTCGGCGTGGGGCTCCGGGCTGCCCTCGCCATCACCAGAGGTGCTGGTGGAGCCGGACACCTGCGTGCGGTTCCCGTGGGCGCCTGCCCTGCTCCGTTTCGGAGCGGTGAAGGGCACCTGCCGGGAATGATCTGCACCCGGAGCGCTCCCGGCGCCGCACTGGGCGCCCCTGCTCCCTCGCAGCCTGGGTGGAGGGTGGTGATTCCAACAGGCCTGACCTACTTTCAAGGCTGCCTTGGGCATGAGCGGGATGCGGCCGCTCTGTCCTGGCTGCAAGGGGGGCCAGGGAGCGGGATGTCCATGTGGAGCTGCCTGTAGGAGGCTGGATGTTACAGGGGGGCTCTGTGCATTGCCCCAGGGCTCTGTTCATTGCCCCAGGGGCTCTGTGCAGTGCCCTGGGACGCTGTGCATTGCTCCAGGAGCTCTGTGCATCATTCTGAGGGTCTGTCCATTGCCCTGGGAGCTCTGTCCATTGTCCTGGGGCTCTGTGCATTGCCCTGGAGCTCTGTGCATTGCTCTGAGGGTCTGTGCATTGCCCCGGGGACTCTGTGCATTGCCCTGGGGCTCTCTCTCCATCGCCCCAAGAGCTCTCTGCATCATTCTGAGGGTCTATGCATTGCCCCGGGGGCTCTGTGCAGTGCCCTGGGACGCTGTGCATTGCTCCAGGAGCTCTGTGCATCGTTCTGAGGGTCTGTGCATCACCCTGGGAGCTCTGTGCATTGCCCTGGGGCTCTGTGCATTGCTCTGAGGCTCTGTGCATTGCCCCGGGGGCTCTGTGCAGTGCCCTGGGACTCTGTGCATTGCTCTGGGGACCCTGCCCGTTGCTCTGGGGCTCTGCACTCTTGGCCCCGTGCATCGCTGCCATTGCACCCGCAGCGCTGCAGAAACAGCGCTCCTGCAGCCGCAGCTGCTGCCCCCTCCTGTCCGTGCCCGCGGCGGGCGAGCGCCGCTGCCACTGCCACGTCGCAGCCGCCGTCACCACCGGCATCGCGCGGGGACGCGCGGGACCCCCAGCACAAACTGCCTTGTGGCCCCGCGGCAGCGCCGGGGGATGCGCTGCCCTCCTCACCAGCAGCCCCCCGCGCACGGAGGCGGCCGGGGCCAGCGCGGGCAATCCCTCTTGCTGTACATAGTTCCTTTTGGGGTGGTTTTTAGCATTTTCATCGATAACTCGGGTTGGTTTGGGTCTGTTTTTATTTTATTTTGTTTTTTTTTTTTTTAAGGACTCTCTACTTTTGCAACGTGGTTTCTCATTTTTACGACTGCCTTTTAATTCTTTGTACTACCGGCCAGCTCTGTCTTACTCTGCCTGCGGTGGGACCCGGTGCCGAGCTGGGCCACGTCCTACCTGCCGGGGCCCTGGGTGTCCTCGTCCCTCTCCGGCTGGTCCCTGGTCCCGTGGGCGCAGCGCCAGGTCGCATGAAGGGTCCTCCTGCCCCTGATGACGGCCCCGTCCCATATGGCCCTACCCGTTGGGTGACAGATGGTGGCCCCGTCCTTCTGGCCCCGGCTTTCCCCCCTGCCCAGCCTGGTGTGTCACCCTGCCTCCCCTCGTCCCCGTGCTGTCCCCATCGCCGTCCCCACGTGCTGACCCCTCTGCTCTGCTCGTAGGGCTGCACCGTGCCACCCGCCAGGCTCCCTGGCCTTGCCCTCAGCTCTCCATGTTGTGTCCCCAGGCCCTGCCACCCTTCATGGCACTCCTGGCACCTCCGTGTCCTCTTGCACCTCCGGGTGCCTTCCCCGTCCCATCCCACCCCGCTGCTGACCCCAGCACTGCCTGTTCCCATCTCTTACCCCATCTCCATCCCCATCGCTGCCCGTTTGACCCTCACCAGTGGCAGATCCAAGCTGCCTCCAAGATCAGTAGGTTAAACCAGTCCTCTGCTAGGTTCTCCATCTCCCACCACCTCCTATCCCTACTTCCTGTGCTCCTCGCTTGCTTGCCATGTCCCATCCCTCCCTGAACTGCTCCTCCACCCACCATGACCCACCATGTCTCATCCTTCCTTTCTCTGTTCCACCAACTTTCCATCCTTCCTTCCTGTGGTTCTTCATCACCCTCTACCCCGCTTCCATCATTTCCCACCACCTCCCATCTCTTTTCTCTTCCTCTATCACCACTACTTCCCATTTTTCCTTTCTAGGTTTCTCCATCACCCACCGCCTCCCTTCTGTCCTCTTTCATCACCCACCACATCCCATCCCTCCCTGCTTTCCTCTTCCCTCACCCACCACGTTACATCTCTCCATCCTCTCCTCCTCTGTTACCCACCACATCCTATCCCTTCCTGCTATTCCCCATCACTACCCAACCCTTCCTCCTGCTGTCATCCACCCACCACAATTCATCCCTCCTTCTTCCCGTCCTCTGTTGCCCCCCTGTCTCCCATCCTTCCTGCGTTCCTCCATCACCCACCACGACCCATCCTTGCTTGAGCAGGGGAGTTGGACTAATTAATTTCCTTTCTCAACCCTTCTTTGTGATTGCATTTGATTCTTCCCTCCTGTGATCTTCCATGACCCATCCTCACGCATCTCTTCTATGCTCTTCTCCAGCTCATCGCATCCCAGTCCTCCCTGCCCTGCTCCTCTGTGGTCCACCATGTCTGTATCCCTCCCTCTTCTCCATCAACCACCATCTCCCATTCTTTGTTCCCTCCTCCTCTTCATCACCCAACATCTCCTGTCTCTTCTGCCTGTGCTCCTTCCTTCTTGCCAATGTCCCATTCCCTCCCTGACCTGCTCTTCCATTATCACTGTGATCCATCCCTTCTTCTTGTGTTCCTGAATCACCCACCATCTCTGCCTCCTATCTCTGCCTCTCCATGGCCACTACCTCCAATCCCTCCATCTTCTCCTCTGCCGTTGCACACCACATCCCGTCCCTCCTTCTTTGCTCCTTCGTCACTCACCGCATTCTCTTTGTCCTTGCCCTGCTGCTCCATCACCCACAAGGTCTCATCCCTCCACTCTTCTCCAATGCCCAGCACATTCCATCCCTCCTTTTTGTGTGGTCCTCTGTCACTTGTCTCATCACTCCATCCTCTCTTCCTCCATCATCAATGTCATCCCTCCTTCCTTTGTTCCTCCATCACTCACTATGTCCTGCCTCTCTCTGTCCTGCTTCTGCATTGCCCACTTCATTCCTCTCTCCCTCCTGTGCATGTCCTACCACATCCCATCTTTCCCTCCTGTGCTCCTCCATTGCCTCCACATCCTTCCCTCCTCCTTGTGCTCCTCCATTGCTCACCACATCCCATCTCTCCCTCCACTGCTCCTCCATCACCCACATCCATCCCTTCTTCCTCTGTTCCTGCTCTACCCACTGTATCCCACTGCTTTCTTATTCTTGTCCATATCTTATCATCCCCTTGTCTCATCTGTTCCTCCTTCATTCCCCCTCCCATCACTTCCATCCGCATCTGGCTTCACCTTCACCTTTCTTTATCTTCTATTCTTCTAGCTGTCAACGTGTCATTATCTTTTCTCCCATTAGCTTCCACCATCCTCTCATTCCTCCTCATCTTCCTCTGTATTTTACCATCTTTCTGTCTTATCCTTCATCAACTCATGTCAGCCCTCTGTAACCTCTGCCATTTCTCATTTCTTCTTTTTCATCCTTTTCTATCTCTTATCTCCTCTCCTTCTTTCTCTCTCTTTCTCTTTCTCTCTCTCTCTTTTCTCTTTCTCTCTTTTTCTCTTTCTCTCTCTTTCTCATTCTCTTTCTCTCTTTCTCTTTCTTTCTCTTTCTTTCTCTTTCTCTCTCTTTGTCTCTCTCTCTTTCTCTTTCCCTTCATCTCAAAATCCATCCTCACCTCCCACCATTGCCTTGTCCCTCTAACTGCCAACGTTTTCCCGTTTTTCTTATTTTCCTGTCTCACCATTTCCCATTTTTCCTTTTCCTCCTCCACTTCCCATCTCTCATACTTTATCTTTTTCTATCTACCATCTTGGATGCAGCCCTGTGCCACGTGCTCTGGGTGACCCTGCGTGTGCAGGGAGCTTGGACTAGATGACCTCTGGTGGTCCCTTCCAACCTTAAGGATTCTATGTTCTGTGATTCTCATCCCTTCTCATCTTTCTCCATTTCCCCATACCTTCTTGTCCTTCTTCACCTGCCATCATCTTGTCATCTCTTCTATCATCCTCTTCCATCTGCCATCATTTCACCAAACTTCCTCATTCTCCTTGCCTTTCTACTGTTTCCCATCCTTCCCCATGGCCCAGCACCTCCCCACTATTGGCCTGTTTCACAGAATCACAGAATGTTTAAGGTTGGAAGAGACCTCTAGAGATCATCTAGTCCAACCTTCCTGCTGCAGCAGGCACACCCAGAGCACGGGGCACAGGGCGGCATCCAGGTGAGTTTGGAGACCTCCAGAGAAGGAGACTCCACAACCTCCCTGGGCAGCCTGTTCCAGGGCTCTGCCACCCTCACAGTGAAGAAGTTCCTCCTCACATGGAGATGGAACTTCCTGTGTTTTAACTTACACCCGTTAACCCTTGTCCTGTCACTGGCCACCTCTGAGAAGAGCTT
>JAVCKT010027072.1:0-10644 GCA_032273925.1 Rhynchotus rufescens | reverse complement strand
GCACTGATTTATGTTGGACTGTACCCAAGAGCAAAGTCTGCTCTCATGGGCAACGGTGGCATTACAGACTTGGGCCATGGTGAGCAGCCTGTGGCTGAATGCAAAGCTGAATCCTACTTTTGAGGTCAGATCAGGAGTCAGTTTTGCCCAGCAGCACTTCCAAAGGTGATGAAAAGTCAGCTGTGAATTTGGGTGAATTTTAAGTTTCTGCTTTCAGACAAAATATATTTTTATTTTTCCACAGTCATACAGAGTTGAATGGGAAACTCACTAATGAGTTGATTGTGGCCATGATGAGTTGATTGTTGAGTGATGAGTTGATTTTATTTCAAAAGAAATTATTGAAGAAAAAATAAGTCCAATATTTTAAAATTTGGCATACCTAAAGCCAGCAGACATATCTTGCAGCACTTCTATGGAAAATGTCTGAAGTTTGGGGTGCCCTTTAAAATCTTTTCAACTCTGTTTCTTTGTGACATTGATTCTAATTATATACCACAGTAATAATTTGAAACAACAATTTCAAATTTTTTTAGTTCCTTTTTTTTCTAAGTAGACATTTTTCAGACTAAAAATATTAGAGAAATTGGGCAAAATATTCAGTTTTAGTAAGTTCCTGAATATATTATTTTTCTGCTAATGCTTTTGAGTTTTTATTGCTTTTATATTTAATCATAAGAATGCTTTTTATGATCATTTTGTCCAACTGATCTTGAAGTATTAGCATATTATTTCCTGGTGGAGAGTTAATTGTGCTCATAAAAATTGTGCATGATAAAAATATAAACAAAAGTATAATCTCATTTGTGTTTTCATGCAACCAGTTTAAATTACTGTAGTAAGGAGAATATGTCAATTACATGAGTTTAAATGAAAGAAAATGTAGACCTTAAAATTTAAAATCTACTTATCCAAATATGATCAAATTTTCCAGTAAGCCACCATTTTTAAATTTCTTATGAAGTAGTAACAGGATTATAATTAGGATTGTAAGTATCTTTATATAGGAATACAATGTTTATAGATCAATTTAGGAATACCAGTAAAAAGTGTAACTGATGGCTACAGGCTATGATTACAAATAAACCTTTGACCTAGAGCAATCTATAATGATAGATTAACTGATTATTTGCTTAGTATATTGCTCATATAGCTATTTCTAAACATAGTTTATATATTAAAAAAAATGGAAATATTTTTATTGGTATAAAATGCCTTTTTATCTTATGCCTTTACACACTTATCAACTGTGTCAGCTTTTTTTCAAAGAGAGTTAAACCCATTATCTCAGGTAAGAGAGAAGTTTTATGAGATAAGTTTTAGTTAAATATTTCCATAGATGTCTATGCATCTGTATGGTACATATTTTGCTTTGATATTTGGGTTCATAAGAGTTATACATAGAAAGAATATTAAAAAAGACAAAAAATCATAATCTTGGAGTTTTATTGAACAAAAATAATGACTATAAAAACATGGTCTATATATGACTTTGTGTTGTCTCTTCTTAGCTCCTTGCTTACATCCTCTCTAAAATGAACAAATGATTATATTTTCTATGAAATGTGAAAAAGTTCAGTTTGAAGGAAGTGTATAAATGATTGCTGATACTGTTAATATGTTGTCATATTGGTAGACCAATGTGAATCCAATTTGTATTGCAAAGAAATTATAAGTGCACATCTAGCACAGATTACTTTATAATTTTAGTTTTCTTTAATAATATTAAACTTATCATTTTGGAGAACAAAAAAATGTATTTATCAACATTAAAATTTAAGTTTAATATTATTAAATAACTTGGTAAATATGCAAGAGGCAGTAAATAATACCCTATATATTTTAAAACTTAACATTCCAAAGTTTGTTTTGTTTATTAGCAATTTAAAATATCTCTTTAGGTATTACTCATTTACTTGTGTATAACATGAACTGGGCTGTTTTTTAGATCTTGCCAGAATGGCTGTTTTTATAAGATATAAAATCTGCACTTTCTGATAAAAGAATACATGAAAGGTAAAGAAATTCTGTGGTATCATTGAGACATTTCATTATAGTAAGTTTCAATGAGACATTACAAAATTAATTTACATTGAGATATAATGTAGGATATAAAACACTACTTAAATTGCCAGCAAAGAATGTATTAAATGCATTTTCATATGATTTTTCAAAAGAATCCAAATATAAATGTATGTGACATGACAAGTTCTATAATAATTTAGCACATTTTAAATGTGTTAATGAATAACTAATGTTTCTAAGCAGTTTAATGATACTTTTTCAACAAGAAAAAAACCCTTTATTTACTGGAAACAATTCAGTTCTCTATATTCAGTACTTATAAAGAAATTAATGATGATCCAGCCTTTTCAATTATGCCTCTTCTAAAATAATTAATACAGGAAGTTGTTACTGAAAAAAAATGACACCAGAGCGAGATTTGAAACCATAGGTTAAGTGCAATGTTAAATCATAGTCTTTTAGATTTTATTATAGAGCTAGGCAAAAGGGCAGAAAAAAAGTGTGAGGACAATTTTTACTTAATATGATATTGCTGGGTTTACTAAGAGCCTTGAACTGTAAGCTTTGACCAAAGAGAGATCTTTTAAGGAACTTCTTGTTCAGTGGTGCGACATATAGAAAACGTCATGGAATTTCAACTCACTGCTTGCTTCATGTTCCTATGTCAACCTGAATTGATTCAGTAAAGGTGTTGAACATCGTAGCATCCTGTTTGCAGATATCTGGTTAACAAATGGACGAGAAATCTATGTTAGGTTCTTGAGATTTAGTGCAAACTAACTGTATCTGCTATTGGAATGATGGCATAGTCTTTGGATGATGCAAGGACTGGAATAACAGAAATCTTGCCTCTGTCTAGGTCTTATACTTTTCTTGTTATATGGAACACATACAAAAAGAAACTTATCTGAAAAGTTATTGGTACAGGAGAGTCATACTTCAATTGTGAAGCCTATTGTGAGTAGGAATAAGTCATTACTGGAAATGCTTGACTCCTCTGATAACAACTTCGAAAAATACGGCTCTAGAGCAGTTATTGTAGAAGGTATTTTGCTGAAGCAATTTCCCCAGAAACAGGAATACTGGATTCTAGACTCTCATTTACCTGAGAGAAATTAAATCCCTATCACACAACTCTCAACATTCTGCTTAAATCACTGCATAAGATGCTGAGTAAGAAATTTGCTAGAACAAAGTTTCATTCCACGTGATGACTATGCCTGTTTTGGGATTAAAACTGTAAGAATCAGGTATGTAAGAGAGTACATGTATGTGCTTGAACCAAGAAGCCTCCTACCCTATACTCTGACCCATAGATAATCATGTCATGCTGTCACTATTTTCTTTTTCTTCTCTGTCCCGAGGAATCTTTCATTCTTTGCTGCACAATGAGGACATTATGGGCGACTGAGGGAAAATGCACCTTTTCCTCTTCAGACTTCTAAGGTATCCATGAGAAGACAGTGTGTACCATAACATAGGAAAATTTGTTTCCTGGCTTTCCATAAAAATGAAAGTGGCCACAGCTGCATTTCATGAAATTCAGGTTCTGACTATTTTGCAGTTGATATACTCCGAAAATGCACCTGTATCCTGTCATTTGGACCGTTGTGCCAGGGCATAATTTATTTCTGGATCCTGATCGGAAGTCGGTTAAGTTGGTCAACAGTCTATTGAATTTGGGTAGTTCTGAAAACACCCAAAGGAGTGTTTCTGTAGGTAAGAAATGCTGTAGTCCAAGAGCAAGAAAAGTCTGGAATTTGGCACCTCCCCAGTTAGGAGTCAATTAAGCTCTACTTTTTTAGATCACGGACTTGGAGTGAGACATTCTGGTTCCTCTTAAACAAGGCTGTTGGCAATTTAAAGATTTCTTTTGGTCAGGTTTGGCTGTGTGTCAAACAAACTGCCGTTGCCCTCCTCTTATAAAATGAAGATGTTCATACAGCCCTATCTCTTTGAGTTGTAAAAGACTTTTGAGCATGTGGGAAGGTTCTGCAGTATTTTTATTACCACTGAACTTAACATTTTGCCTCTCTTTCTGTCTTCTATTTATATGACTAAGTGATGTTTAAAATCTTGTCTCAAACTGAGACACAGTGAAGGAGAATGTGGTCTGGCACTAGGAGGGAGAAATACCATAGAGCAAACAAAGGAAAGCTCAGAAATGAGGTTTAACTTTGAAGAATGACTTCACTGAAGCTGAGAGTAAAGATATATTTGTAAATTAAAATTTGATCAAGTAAGTTTCACTTTGTATTATTCATAGTTAATACTAAGAAAATTATGATAAATAATATGCATTAATCCTTCAAGTCACAAAAGTCATAATAAAAAAAGTTTTGTATCTCTTCCATTGGTTATACATGAAGTATCACATCTGACTTCAAGAGCGTTACTTTTTGTTTTATGTTAGATACCTGTAAAAAGCAGAAGGCTGACCATTATCTTTCTCTTTAAAAAGAAAATTCCTCCAGATTGGCTACTATGCTTTAGGAAAGCATGGGACCAACATTACGAAAACATAAGATGAAAAGTGATAAATATGAAATCAGAATGAGAACATGAAGAATGATTCCATATCGAGTTTCTGCCTGTTATTCCAATAGTTCTATCCTCCTTTGTGATTATTTTTGACAAGAAAAAGTATAGTAAGTTTTTAGACTCTCTATAAAGCATTAGGCTCCTCCAGCCACTCTCTTCCCTCAGAAGCTGGAATCTCTACATAAAGTTTCTATATGTTCATACTTATTAAAGGTAGCATAGCTTTTACACAAGCCAAGCAAGATTTAATTACTATCTATCTCTCTTCCAGACATAAAAATTTGTTTGTCATTCTCTTGGTAGAAAGCACTTTCCCTGTGAACTTAGTTTAAATTGTCTGGAAAATTAAAAGCCAAAATCTAAAAGCTGACCTGAAATTCAGAAAAGATATATATAAGATCTGTTTATTACTGTTTATTGTAAATTCAGTCATTACTTGGAATAAAAATGAATTCACAAGAATGAGACATGTGAAGTTAAATTGTTAACAGATTTTCTATCCTACCTGAAAGAAATAAAATTGTAGTGTTCATCTGGGACAAATATGGAGCCAAATACATACACACATTGTCTTGCTGCTCTCTTTTCCCCCCAAGTATTTTTTCTTTTCTTTCACAGCTGGCTGACCTAATGGGAACTCAAAGGCTAATGCAGTGAGCATACCCTGACGGATTAGCTGTGCCATTTAGCACTGGTTCTCTACTAGGGCAAGTGCAGCTTCATACCTCTCTGAAAGGCAAATCCCTTGCACAATTCTCTGTGCTGTGTCATCAGAAATACTTCTTTTATTTTTTTTTTTTTACACAAAATATACAGCTTCCTTTCCTTTTTCTGGCAGTGACGGTGTAGGAAGTAGAGCTAGTTTTTGTCCCGAACCACTCCCTTCCTCTTTAGATCTTGCAGCTGTGGGCTGACTTTTAAGGACATATGCAGATAGAGTTGAACTTGTTTTGTCTGTACTCCAGGGTAAGTGGATGTGAGCCAGCTTGATGTGTCAGCTAGCTAGCTACCCTAGCACAAAGCTGTACCAAATCTACAGAGCTTGACTGATGCTCTAGAATTATCACTGAGGTGCAATGATATTCATCTTCATTACTTACAGATTGGACTAGCTGTTGGTCAGGCCAGAGCAAAATCTCTGTAGAATTACCATGGATGTAACACTATTCTTCATCTAGATCTCCATCCTATTGCTACCCAAGATGGGGAAATAGAAACAAAGGAAATCTCTTATGCACTGTCTTTTTCTTACTATTTAACCTTTAGGCAACAGAGGTCAAGCTATCACTAAAACAACTGTAAAAGAAAAGAATCACCATTTGTGCTCATTTAATCAATGGAAAATTGACTATGTTTGATCTTGTTTGACACTGATTTAGTGTTTAACTGGTAAAAACTTGACATAGATGCTTTTTAGCAAGCTCCTTTGCATTACTCAGGAGGTACTTTATATATAAAGTGGGGAAACTGAGAAATACAGGTGGAAGATCACATGACTAATGAATTTGTCATGTTTCAAGTGAGAAGGATTATTTAAGTGTGTAGAAATAGACAAAACAAGAATGGCTGACTAAGCAAAGCTAAAAGTAGGCAAATTATAACTGGGCAAGAATTAAAGATCCTCAAAAGTTTGTTTCCCAGTAATACAAACTAGCCATGCAAAACTGAGGAATTTTTATCTAATGAAATCTGAAATATTATCTGAAGGAAATTCTTTGGAAGGAAGAAATAATGAAATAAAATTTCTTTATTACTATAAGGCAGAAAGAGGACATCTCGAGCAGAGTTATATTCCAGGTTCAAATGTCTAGGTGCCTACCTATGAGCTAAGCATTTAAAATCCCATCACAATCTTTACTCAAAAATACCACTGGAGATTAGAGAAAGAAGCAGCCGACTGAGCATAAGTATCTACATTACTGAGAGCTGAATCACTTCCTAGACTTACTGCCTGTAGTCCCTGAATCACCTAATTGCAATTTAGATATTTAGTAAACAGTTATGTTGTAGGTAGGTGTGCTTAGGTGTGCTTAGGTGTGACTGGAGCATGGAGCTGCAGGGAATGAATATTAGACAGGGAAGCTGCAGGGAATGGATGTCCCTCATAGAAAAGGAAGCAACTGCAATTTTGTCGCCCAAGGTGCTGTAATTTTAGCACCCAGGAGTGCCATATAAAAGAGGACATTATTCAAAGGCATACCTGTGGTTACATGGGGAAGGATGTGGATTTACATACAGACTCATGAAATGATGCAGTTCTATGGAGTCAAATGATACTCCATACAACATTACTACAAAAAAATGCATTCTGTATCATCCTGGATACAGTTAGGTTGAAAGACTGAATTATCTTGAGCCAGGGTACCAAAAAAAAAGTAATTCCCTCAGAATTACAATTTAGAACAGGGAAATTAGGTTTGTCTATGCTGTCAATTCATTTTCCTCCGTGGTTCATTTCTGTAACCTTGACTGTGACAATTCGTATTACATACGCAGTAGTTTAGTCCTGAGCTTTGTTTTGGAGTGCGTCAAATAGCTTCCTCTGAGACAAAACCTGTGTGAATAACATACTACAAAACAAAGGATAAAAAAGCTCCAAAAGCAATACAGATGAATTGGCACCAGGCTTGGCTCCCTTTACGCTATATGACGTTTCCGTGCTATCCCAGCAAGCCCACATCCTCCTTGCAAAACCGCTCTGCTGTCATTTCTTGCACTTTGCACTGAAAAAACCCCACACATATAGCAGCAATGTCTTCGGGGAACAGAAGCTACAAATGAAGTCAGAGATGAGAGTGTCTCAAGCCCTCTGTAGTGACTTTCCCCAGTGAGCATTAGAGGGAAAGCATGAGCATGTTCACAAACTGCACTACATCAGCTTCCTTGAGGAATCTGCCTGGGCAGCAGAATTTATCACAGTAAATACAAAAGTAATGTATTTAAAATGGAATTGTAAAAAGATACCTTTTTTTTTTTTTAAGGTTTCTCCATTCTGGCTACCTGTATTTAGGAAAAGAATGCAAAACCTCAGAAGAAATGAAGGCCAGAAATCTCAACTGACCCAACCAAAAACTGATGTACTCTAAAATACAGGTCCCATGGGGAGCTTTGGGTGTTAAGCATCTGTCTAAGTAGTAGCAGATTTCAGCAACTGAGTGTCAGATGAAAGCTGGGAACAGTATGTAGAAGCGTGAACATACGTGTGGATCTGTAAATACTTTATTTTTTGAATATTGTAATGCCATTAATCCCAAAGCTATTCAGAACCAGATTTACTGTGTTCTTCTGTGAAAAGCAAGATCTGTAATGCTGTGATGGAGGGAGTGCTTTGCAGCTTTCCTCTTTTAGCACTGGGGCACAAGTCCCAGGGTCTTTCGCTCTCCCTACAGAAATTTAAACCAGGATTTTCAGTCTTTCAGGAAAAGGCTTTCACCTTATGCCATTGTCTTCTTTGAGATGGTTCTTGTGCCTTTCACATTTCAGGTATTTCATTTTAAAAGGAGTACAACACCAAGAAGAATGATTTGTTAGTATAAACATTACTGCATTCCCTGGGTATGGTTTCCCCTTTCTAAATATTTCATAAATTGTACAAGATAAAACATATCAAAGGAACATATTAATAACTCTGAATGACAGAATAACCATGATCTAACTGTTGTGGCATTTCCCTGGAAGGTAGTAAATATAGCTCAACACCTGAAGTAAAAAATTGATCTGACTCACACTGATAACAGTAATGTATATTCAAGTGAATTTTTTCTTCAGCCTTCATATGAGCACATAAATTTAAAAAACTCTCTACTTCAGACAAAACTATGAGGGAGGGAGAGGACTGGCTAGTCAGTTGACAGAAAAAAAAGTGAGTTTTTCTAAAGGCAAAGATCTTTTTGAGAGAGAGTGGAAATCTAAACATAAATTGGTCCAGAATTGAAACTTGCTCATTATACACACAACTGTCTGTTTTGCCAATTCCATTTTCTTACGGATTATTTTTCCCAGAGGTAGAAATTATATATGTATATAAAAGAGAAATTAGGAACATTTTAAGCTCTTAGAAAGCTTAATTTCCCTAGGGCTTGGTTTTAGAAATGGAGAAGAGGGGAGATAGGTGATAAAGGTTTTTTTAAATGTTTTTTTCCAAGTATATCACTGTTCCCAATAAACAGAAGCACAGACTAGGAGGCCTCCTCAGCACAGAGTGGAGAGAGAGATCTACCCACATCTTTGTAAGTGTTCCTGGAAATCACAAGGCTTCAGATATCCATTAATTTTAATAAATGAGAGACTGAGAAAATCAGTGCAATACTGAAATGGAAAGATTACTTTGCATTTTTTTTAATACAACTTCCTTAAAGGAAAATGAACAGTAGTGTCTTTCTATGGTCTTTATTGTTGGTACTTTTTTTTTTTTTTTCTTTATGTCTGATAAGAAATATATACACTTATGTTAAGTATTTCAATCTCTTAGATAAAAAATCCACATTTAAGATTTTCTTTTTAGTATTAAATAAGAGCTATTTGGACCTTTTGAGTATGCAGAAATCTCTTGGAAATTTCTCCTAGAAGAACTGTATCATGTCGTTTCCAAGATTCCACGATGTCTGGTTAGCAATGGAAAGTACAAGAAAAAATAAAATAAAAAAGATGAAAAGTGACTGTCTCCGGTCTAGATTCACTGAATAAAAATTTGAGGGTTTTTTTTTATGCTACTAGATTTCCAATAATTTTTTTATTTTCATTTCTCTCAATTAATTATTGCATTTTGGATTAAATATAGTGACATGCAATATTACTTGAATGAATGTTTCCCACTCAGTCCAAGCTTAGTTTTCAGTTTGAATGGAAATTTGAAAAGACTAGAAATTAATTATCTGAAATGCTTAGGGGACAAGGAGCGAACATAACCTTCAAATTTGGATTCCAAATTTTAGATTTTTTGCACTCTGTATAGTTACAGAATATTTGTTTTATTCAAAGCATTGAAGACGCAGAATTTGACTTCACTTTGTCACTCAAAAATAAGAAATTATTTGAATGGATGTTCTAATTTACTAGTATAACAAAGAGCCATAGCTGGTCCTCATTCACAACCTAGATTCAAATACAGAGTATTCAGAGAAACATCTGAACTTAACATTGTATATAAATCAAAATTGAACTCAAATTCTATTTTTAACTGAATCTCAATTCTAAATTTTTATTTTTTCTTTTTCAATAAAATTAATGAAAGACATATGAAAATATGTTAAAAGAGAAGAACAGTCATGCTGAGATGGATATGAAAGCATTTGGGAAACGTATAGGCTCAATGCCAGCAGAAAGCTCTTCCAAGTTCCATCTGAACAACTAGAGTCTGAGATAGATGCACTATTTCCAGACCTCAAAATATGCATGTATGCACCAAGGGATGAAGAAGGCAGACTTAAGAAGGTGAAGTAGAGTAAAAAACATCTGTTGTTATCAGAAAAAAAAAAAAAAAAAAAAAGAGAGATGATCGTTTTACATAGTCCTTACAATTCTGAGGAAGCTGCCTATAGACTTGGCAGTAGAAGAGGAGATTAATGCTAGTTTTTTGTGGTTTTGCTCAGAGGAGGGGAAACAACTGAAAGCTTAAGAAGAATCCCTCAAATAACCAGCTTCTGGTATCTAAAGCAAAAAAAAAATTGGTATAGCTTGGGAAGCATTACAAATTTTTTATCCATGTAAGTCTCATACAGAAAGTCTTCTTGAAATGCTGGTCAGCCATGGCCCAGAGGTTACTAGGGCTCAAAGGTTCAGTGTTTTCAGGATTACTTGGAATGCTATTGTGAAATGTCAGATATTTTTCAGCCTCCCAACTATGGACACCATAATTTCACAGTAAGAATATTTTGGGGAATATAATTCACTTCCATAGTATGGAAGTGAATAGTGGAATTTACTTTCCACTGTAAACTCTACCAGCAGCTTTTGTGAGGAAAGTCATTGTCTACTTGAGGAACAAATCTGAGTTACCAATAAAAAATTATAATTTTTTTTTACAATTAGATTTTAATGATATTTTTTTGTTTTTAATTATTTTAAAGAAAATTAATT
>JAVCKT010027070.1:25774-42275 GCA_032273925.1 Rhynchotus rufescens | reverse complement strand
AACAAAAAAAAAAAAAAAAAAAAAAAAAAAAAAAACCCTCTGTCCATGATCTATTTTGTCACAGAGACATCAGTTCCTCCACCCTCTGATGCAGCTAAACCTGGTGCCACTTGCCTCTCGGCATGCAAAGAAATGCTTTTAGGATTAAGAGATTTTTTTTTTCCCCCGTTATCTGTCAGCAATTCAAATGACTCCTTTACCAGAGGGCAGACACCAGCACCTTGCAAGAAGGGAGGACTTCTGTTCTTACTGCAGACACACAGCAAGCCTAAGCAGAACCTGCTTGTGCCAGCCGGCAATCACCTTGTTCCCTCCAGCTCACTGCAAAAGGGCTGTTCTAAATGTGAGGAGTTCAGACACTACCCTCCATGAATGGTAGTTCCACCAGAGCAGCAAAAAACTCACCCATTAGTCCCAAATATCTTTTATTTTTAAACTCAGTGTGTTGTGGCAGGTGAAGGAACACCAGGGGCAGCCGACCATGCACACACGTGCGTGTGCATGTGCACAGTATATGCTCACAGTAGAAATGAACAAATGCAGAGCACAGAGTGAGGAGGAACAGGCATGAGCAGCATGCCATGGTGAGGAAACTTGCTGGGGGCTGGAGCGGCGGGCTTGCATGTCCTTCCCACACGATGTGTAGGGCATCCCACACTCAGCCTAGGTAATAAGGGACAAAGTTGCCACAATTCACGCAACCTGCTACACAGACATCAATTTACTGTGCATGGGGTGCAAATACCACTGTCAATATTAAAGCAGAACCACGAACACAGGCTGGTGAACTGTAAAGCTATCAATAGGCATGCAATCATCACCTCTTCTTGCTCATGGCTCATACATAAGATTAACACAAATGGGAAACTCCTCTACAAAAGCATACTGAGACAGACAAGGATGAGATCAGGCACCAGTAACTGGTGGTAAAACATAGCTCACAAAAACAGAATTATCCCCAAATCAATTGCTACAAATCCTGGAAACAAAAGCCTTATGAGAAATCCACAGCACTTTCTCCAGACACCCACAGCCAGTGCACCCATACAAGCCCAGCCATAGTCTCAGCCACTCACATTGAGGAAAGGAGTAAAATTTGAGTTCGCCTTACTCCATCCTGGGGTTGGGGAGCACTGCGCAGGGCAAAGCACAGATTGTTTAGTGCTCATGGTACAGGGCGTCTTGAATCAAATAGAGGCATGGCAAAGAACCAGCAGAGGCACCTTGGCCTTCCCAGGACACAGCCCAAGAGCTGCTGGGCCAACAAGACTTCTCATGATTCATCAGCCTCCACTGGCAAAGTACAACATGGACTCAGGGTTCAGCCTCTTCCTTGTTTCACAGAACGTCAGTCTCTTTCCTGCTCTGGCAGTTTCACTCTCCCTTATTTATTCCAGCTACTGTTGTCTCCCCTCTGCCTTTGCCATCTCCCTCTCCCATCCCAGCTCCTCATCACCTGTTCACAATCTCAGTTGTGCCCTGTGTCTTTTGATTACTTCACACCTCTACTCAGCTGTCCTAAACTCAGCACTGTCAGGCCACCACTGTCTTTGTAGGGTCAGAGGGAAGCCTACAAAGAAGGCCTTTATCCTTCTGGCCTTGAGAACCTAGCACATGAATTCCCCAAACACACCCAGTCTGCTCCACAGACAGGAGACCTATTCAGACAGGCATCTAAAGGCAACCCCTGCCTGGCAGAGGACACAGAACAAGGAATATAGGATGCCAGGAAGGTGCGCTTAAAGCCAAAGCACAGCAGAGAGGCAATGGCAGAGACAGAAACAGGGAAGGCAATTCAATTTTCAGAGGCTGTCCCACCAATTCAGCTCAGAAACACGATAAGAAACCCATTTTCAGCGATAGGCACCCTAATCCCCAGACATCCAGCATTTCCATTTCCGAGAAGCGCTAGTTCCAACAGGGAGGCATTTTCCCATCTAGGTTTGCTAGAAGGGACAGCACAGTATTAAATACGATTTTTTTTCAGCACTATTTAACTCTTTCCATTCCTAGTCTTGCCATTCATGCAAGCACTACAGGGAAAAGGCAGCAGAAGAGCTGCTGTCTGAGCCCCAGAGCAGGAGAACAGAACTGGGAGCCTCTTGCAGGCCCTTTCTGGGGGCTGCAGCACTGAGGAACAGGGAGAAGAGGTAGACTGAACTGCATCAGCAGTCTGGGCAGAGCAGCTTAGAGCAGGAATTTATTATTGCTCAAGCAGTACTTGCAAACACTGCAGGACGAGTCACAGAGTGATGCCTACCTTCCACTGCTAACACTGTGAGACAGACACAAAGACTGGCTTAAAAAACGCTTGCAAGGACACAGGCAAATAGAGGGAAGAGGATGCAATCCCTGCAAGTATGGCTATGCCCAGCATGGCCCTACAACAGCTCCAGCATTGCTATGCAGGGTGCAGCCTTTCCTCCAGTTCACTGGGGAGAACAGGGAGTAAAGACATACAACAGGAGGGCAGAAGAGACACCAGCATAAGAACACGTACAATCCACAGTAAACAATGTTACGGCCTCATTAAACAGTTGTCTCATAGTCAGAGGGTTCTACCCATCTGCTTGTATTGCTCCAACACCTACCACAACTGTCCATTCATCATCTACTAAACAAATGGAAATTTAAAGGCTCACGTCTCTAAAACACAGAAAACAATTTCCATTGCATTTTAATGGTGTTATAGTTTATTGAATCAGAAATGATGGATGGCAGCAGAAGCGGGCTGGGCCCAGTACACAGGGGAGTGTTAATTCAGTGAGAGCAACAGGAGATGTGCAACTGAGGGGAGTGCCTGGGAGGCTCCCATGATTGGTGCTGCATGGGGATGAGGGAACAACACTGTCTACAAGGACCCATTCCTATTCATACCTTGCAGACCTACTATGCAGTATAGGATTTGAAGCAGAGGCTCCTACCAGGAACATCCAGGTGAAGGACAACAGGGCATCAGCACTGTTCTCTGCTCTCCTCAGATGCAGTTTGGTTTGCTTCCCAGCAAGCCTTACTGGTGCAGTTGCAGATTCAAGGCACGAGGCAAGAGTTGTCCACAGTGCTTCAGCCCTAGGGTAAGAGGAGCACCTGGTGGAAAGACAGGGAACAAGCACGAGCTTTACTGCTCCACCCCCTTGTAATCTCCCAGCTCTGGAGAGTTTGAGCTGCACTGGGCAGTAATTGAAACCAGGCTTTTAAACACAGGTGCCAATTACTGCTTGTTAATGCAGGCAGCTGATAGATAAAGCAATCATTCGGCCTCAGTAGGATAGGAAGCATAAGAGCAGAGATGCTAGCATGGAATCTTGCAAGACCCTTCTGATTCCCCTCAGGTGCTTCAGCAAGCCATCTTCTAGTGATACATAAGGTAGGTTCCTCTAGCTACATACACCACTGCATACCCATCCTTTCTCTTTCCCCTTTTACATGCCCAGTTTCCACATCCTTCCTGGGGAGATGTCAGCTGCCTTTTTTTTTTCTCTGTCCAAAGCTCCCCTTTGTTTGCCTTTGCAGCGGAGATGTGGCAATGGGGAAGGTGGCTGATGCAGAGGGAGTGTGCTGATGATGGACAGCTGAATTTCCAGCAAAAAGCCCTGCTTCTCCTTAGTCTTTTATCCTCAAGGAACTACTGACATGAAAAGACAATGCCTTGGAGAGAGTTCAGTGGGCAATAAGAGGAATGATCCATCTGTGCCAGCATCAAGTAGAGGGGAAATTAGCCTTTCAGGGCAGAAAGAAGGCTGAAGTTAGAGCCTGTAATCAGGTAAGTGCAAATAGGAAATACAGTGCTGGGCCATAATACCAGGGACGTGCCATCTGCTCTACCTGTTAGAATCCTCCACACTGTCATGGAAGATACATCATCTGAGAGATACTGGGTTCAGTACTGCAGAACAAGATGGCATTTCTTAGTTGAAGTCACACAGGGACCCTAGATAACTGAATCACAGAATGGTTGAAGTTGGAAGGGACCTCTAGAGGTTATCTAGTCCAACCCCCCTGCTCAAGCAGGGACACTTAAGAGTTTGTAGCATCTGGTCGTATCCAGACAGGTTTTGCAGACCTTCAGAGGAGACTCCACAACCTCCCTGGGCAGCCTGTTCCAGGGCTCTGTCACCCTGACAGTAAAGTTCTTCCTCCTATGGAAAAGGAACTTCCTGTGTTTTAATTTATACTCATTACCCCTTGTCCTGTCACTGCCCACCACTGAAAGAGTTTAGCCCCTCAGGCATTTATACATACTGATAAGATCTCCTCTCAATCTTCTCCAGGCTAAACAGGCCTAGCTTGCTTTGTCTTTCTGCATATGATACAAGCTCCAGTTCCTTAACAGCCTTCATTGTTCTGCACTGGACCCTCTCTAGAAGTTCTACGTATCTCTTATCCTGGGAAACCCAGAACTGCAGAAAATATTCCAGGCCTTAAAAATATATGAAACTGTGGGCACAAGCTAGGAATGGTGTTGTGTAAGGAGGCAACTCTGATGCCTGCATGAAGCAGAGAGCTTTTCTACATGGTGTCTCCATTTGGCTGGACTGCAGCAGAGGCAACCCCAGATATCCCAGGGGCAGCCATGGGTAGCACATGGCACCTGGAGATGGACCCAGCAATGCCAGCGCTTCCCAACTTGGCCATGCCTCTGCCAAGATCCACCACTGGCAGCCCTAATACATGGCAGGGCACTAGGGAGCCCAAGGGTCACCCTGGCTATAGCAGTTCCTTCCCTGTAATGAGGCTGGTACAGGAAGAGTCATCAGGAACACGTTCCCCCATCCCATTCCCTCCAATCACTCCTTCATGGTTGCACTGTCCCTGCTGCCCACAGTGGGCCCAGCAGACTGCTGGTGCTCAGCTGCCTCCCTGGCTGTGTCCTGGCTGGGAGTGCAGCTGCAGCTCCTCGTTCAAGTCATTGGAGAAGCCAAGCTGCTGAGCACATTCAGAAATGCAGACTTACAGCAGTGTTACAGCTGCAATGGGGGAGCCTCCCCAAACTGCACCTGCAGGAGTCTGAAATTGCAGCCACTGCAGGAAGCATTGGTAGACCAAGCACACTATCTGGAGAGAGACAAGGCACATAGGCACAACCTTAGCAGGGTCAGCGGGCTTGCACCAAGGAAGCAAGAAAACAGATTCTAATGTAGGAGATTTGTTGGGGGTGCAGGATTCAAATCTCCCACAACAAACAGCTTTGGAGAGCGCTGGCCAGAAGCTGCCTTCATCTGCACAGGATGTGCACAAGACAACCAAAGGTTCAGAATTTGCTGCACATAACCCTGCCTGCAGAGCTCACTAACAGGGCCAGCCTACGTCTGCCTCACAGTTCAGACCGCCTTTCAAAGGGCATCTGCCAGGCTAGCACAGTAACACAGCAGAGCACTGGTGCCTTGCAGCCAAGCCTTCCTGTTTCAGTCCTGGATCCAGTGTCATGAGTCCTAATTTACCAACGTTGCAAGCACTATCCTCCAAAACTACAGTAATTTTTTTTTAACAACATGCCTGCCTTTCTCTCTTTACTTGAGGAATTACTGTTTTCAGGATCACTAGGATCTCCAGTTCCAGCTTTTCTCTGTGGCCTGGTTTCTAGGGTCCAGGAACTTTATTCCTGATCTACTGACACCTGAGCCTCTCTACAGGTACCAAACTGCAGTACCTGGGCTTGGATGGGTATCCTTGAGGAATCAAGGATAGGCTACAGTTCCTCCAGCTGAGGTGACATCTCTACAGGCAGTGCCTGTGGCCTGAAACACATGATCAGTTCAGGCCAGGGCTCTATGTAGACGACTCAGTATGAAGAGAAGAGAGCTTAGTGGAGGGGACTTCAGAATCATCTGTCAGTACCTACAAGGAGGTTATCAACTATGCATAATGGGATGATGACAGACAACAAGCATAACTTGAAGCTGAAGTTTGGACTGCAGCTAAGGAAATGAACTTTTCCTTATGAGGACAGTCAAGCTTTGGAACAGGGGTGCAAACTGGCAGTGCTGTCTCTGTCCTTGGAGGTTTTCACAGTCCTGCTGGTAAAGCCCTGAGCAGTCTGGTCTGTTCTCAATGCTGACCTCACTCTGAGCAGGTCATTGCTCTCTTCTCACATAGATTACCCTATGATCTCTCAGTATAGGAGAAGAAAGGGTCTTTTAGCCTCAAAGCTACTGGGTGAGCAACATGATCCTCTCCCATCCCACATAAGACCTCACCAGTCAGGACAGCTGAACACTTACTTTCCCACTCTCATGCTTTTAGGGTACAGGATGCTTCTGCTTGGTCAAGACTGATCCATCTCATGCTATTATGACACTGAGAGAGAGAATCAAGACTGAAAAGAGCATCCCAACTCCTGGCACTAGCTTCATCTTGGCCTCTCTGGGGAGTTCCACCAGCTTCTCCATCTAAAAAAAAAAAGAAGTATCTCCACAGACAAGGACTCTGCAAGGACTCATCAACTTCCAGCATTTCCATTTGTACAGTGAATTACACCAACAATGCACGTGGGCCTGCCTTGCACCAGAGCAGGGGGATGTGCTGAAACATGAGGTTAGAAAAATTGCTGGGCTGAGACCAGGAAAGCAGCTTTTAGCACGTTCATGACGATGGCTCCAATTAGTGCAATTACAGGGCTTGGCTGCATCTTCCTGACTGTGATTTTCATTAACAATCGCATGGTCAATTCTGCTATTTTTCACTGGGCAAGCAGCCAGAAGCTGGCAGCAGCCTCTGCTCCTGGCAGTGTCCACAGGAAGGGCCGGGATGAACTGCTCCCCTGGGAGGACAGGCTAACAACACAGCCCTAGCCAGGCACTCAGAAGTCCTGGCTCCTGGCAGTGACAAGACTGCCTGGGAGAAGAGAAACATGTCCCATAGCTACCTGTCATGTCAAAAAAGCCCAGTCCTTACAGGGGGGTCTTCACTGAGCAAACACCTCTGCAGCAAACACCATCACAAATAAACCCACGCTCCAAAGTTCCAGACACAGCTCAGTTTTGGCTGCACCACCTTTCCTAAGGTAAAGCAAGATAAATGCTCCCGCTCAGGCTCTTCCCAAATCTACCACTCTACAGGCAACTATAAGACACAGAACTTTGCAGGTTTGCATGGCTTGAGAAGAAGCAGACATCTCCCTGTACTGGGTGCAGACTAGAAGCAAGAGTTCTTCAAGCATACTTAGAGTGTAAAGACTCAAGGCTATGAACATCAAAACTTGCACACCTCAGTAACAAGTGAAAAAAAAAAAGAGTCTCATTGCAGAAGAAGGGATAAAGAACTAGTGACAAGGCTTTACCACTGCAAAAAATCACAGATGAATGTGAGCTATCTGCAGCCTGAGGCTGGATAGAAGACACCCTTCTAGCTGTGTGCTCCCTCAGGTCCCCTTTCCCCACTTCACTAAGTGCCAAATATCTATTAAAAGCTTCAGAGATACTTAACTGAAACAAGAAATGAAGCACAGCATGAAGCAGTCCCACTGCTAGGCACCAAGCCCTATGTTGCTGAACCGGCTTGCTAGTCCTGGGCACTCTGGAGCTAGGCTGGCTCTCCCACTATGAGATGGAGCTGCTGACAGAGTCGTCCTGAGAAAAGAGTATATCCACGGTATATACTGTGCTTCCTCCCTTGCAAAGCTCATGCTCTTACGAAAAGATGTTGCAAAAGCAAGATAATCACACAAACAATAGGATTCTCTCCTTTTTCCTTCTATGTTTCCCAGGCAACACCTAGCACTCAACAACAGTTTAGAGTACAAAGCCCCTTCTGTTTGGTCAGCTAATGGCAGGAAGATGAAGAGACTTAAGCAGAGCTTCTCTCAGCTTATTTTTTGGTCACTCCAGTGAGGCACTTGCAGGCAGTGACATTTATATCCAACATTACATTGTATTTAAATCCAATCTTCTATGCTGGAGCTCTGAAAATTCAGTGAAGGAGGTGCGTTTCTGCTTCTAGAATAACAGATCTGTAAGCTACCCTTGCACACATGGGTGGGAGTACATGAGAGGACTAGGAAAGCAGGTGTGCATGGATCTCAGCAGGAACGCTCCAGGCTATAGAAAACCATTTGGATCCAGTATCGTTACCCAGAGAAAAACATAACTGTGTAGATGTTAAAGGAAACACCAGTAAGTGTGGTAAAGAGGACTCAACAGGTCTGAAATACCAGTCAAGGCACACAGTACTCAACAGTACTCCAAGATGAAGTTTAAAGGGCAGGCCCAGGCCATGACTTTAACATACTGTACATATGTTTAGCATTCCTGTTGGGTACATGGGTTTGTTGCCATTCCTGCTTTGGTGAATTTGCTCTTGTGTATAGAAAGGTGAGGCCCTCTTTACAGGCCCTCACACTGACCTGACTCTCAAGGCTAGTGTGCAGACAGACCTCTGATTGTCATGCAATTCCTGATCTAGCTGTTCAAGGAGAGGCTAAAGGAATAGAAGTTCAGTGCTTAAATCATATACAAGATGGTCTGAAGAACATGCCCCTAGCACAACCCTCAAAGCTATGAGGCTTCAAGAAGGAATTGCAATCTTGAGCAACGTCCACACAGGACTTATATATTCCCTGTCTGAAGAGGTATCATAGAACGCTTTAGATAAGTCTTGGGCATCCTGTGAAACAGATGCTACTTCTTACCTTCTTTTAGCAAGCCTGACTGGATTTAGAACTTACTGTTCTAATGTTTGGGAGCTCATCTATTATTTCAAAGCTGTGGCCAGCAGGGAACATGTAATTCCAAACAACCTTATAAAAAGTTAATCTACTTAATCTGAATAGTAGGAGTAAGCCTAGTACATAATAGTTTTGTAGGGTTTTTTTCTTTTTTTTTTTTTTTTAAAGGACTTTTTATAAAGTAAAAAGGCCATGTACACATTTACTTTATCTCCCACATGTAGTCAGGAAGGTGCCACTTCTTCAGGTTGCCTAGCAGAGTATTTGTTTCCAGATTTTCCTATCAGAAGTTTTTAGAGTTTCAATGTCTCTTGTCCTAATTTTTGCATCTTGGCCAGTTTTGCAGGAATGGCTCTTCAGTGATAGTTCCTCATATTCTATTCTTATAATAGAAAAGTTGTAAGATGCTTGGTACATGTTATTCAACCCTGCTACTGTATTTTCATTTCCACAAACATCTGCTACTGAGCTCAGCACCTTTATCTATAAATTAAATTGGTACTCAATATCATTAATCAATGCACATTCCCATGCATCAGTTAAAATATCCATAAATACAGAAACTTTAGTTGCTGTTTTTTTTCCCCCCCACCAAAAACCATCTAGAGTAGGTAAATCAGATTGTCAGCACATGTTCTCTCTCTTATTTTTATGGAGAGAATCCAGAAACCAAACCTCAAGAACCTACACCCCTTATCATTATGATTATTTTAAAGCAAATCATAACTTACAATCCCAACTCTAAGTGCAAAGGCAGCTGAAGCTCCTGTCCCAGCTAGGTCTCAAACTTCACCCACACACAGCAGAACGAAAAAGTAATGTATAGGATGGAAACAAAAGGAACAGAAGCACCACTGCAATTTAGAAATCCTCAGGGGATTCTTTCCTGGGATCCCCAAGCCCCACCAGCACTACCACACTGAACGGAAACATTAAACATAATCAGTATCGAGTGGGCTGGCATAGCAGCTGGTATTTGTTTTACATACACTGCAGCAAAGTTGAGCCATGTCATTTCTTGGGGCCAGGACAGTGGACGCTTTGTCAGAAAGAACCACGTTTACACATAGTCCAGCTAACAATGAATTTGCTTGACATTACGTCTGCCTCAGTCCTCACCTTCCTGTTGAATTTGAGGGACAGTTCCAGTCAAAACCTTCAGGCTGGTGCCAGTTCAGCTACTGCCAGAAGTCCTGCCAGACCAGACATTTTAAAGAAATCCCCATGGGAATAACAGGGTGCTAGAGAGCAATTTCCTCCCTGCACTACTGGAGTAGAATAAGCCAGATGTTAGGGGAAAGGAAGGAGAGAGAAGAAAGGCAAGAAAGCATGTTTTGCACATAAGCAGTCACAGCATAGTCAGCTCTATGCCAGGAAAGTTCCTGTAGAGAATTGGATAGGGAAAAGTAAAACAACGAATGCAAAACTGCAATGCTTTCCTAGAAGCAGAGGACCTGGTGAACTATAATCTCAGGCAGAAATTCTTATATGACCACCTTCATCAATTCCTATGCAGTTACAGTGCAAAAAGCCTTTCCAGCCTAGGACTGCAGAGCCAGGAAAGCAGCAGAGGTACTCCAGATCAAGCTGGATCAGGGCCTCTTTGCTGTGTGCTAGTCACAGAGACAAGTGCACAATATGCCCTGCTATGAACTCTGCTCTTTGCACCACAAGATCCTCGCCTGGTTTTAAAAGCTTAGAGGCAGACTTTCTCCTCCAGTAAAGCTCAATGAGAGATTAATTGTTAATTATCACTGTGCTCCTCATAAGGACTTTTTTTTTTTTTTTTTTAAATTCATGGGCAGGAACGGAGATTCTCTGCCATTCCGAGCTGAGTACTAGAAGAAATTAGAAAAGGGTTGCTTTCCAGAGCAGATGAGTGATGCTCAGTTATTCTCACAAGCAAATGGGGCTACCTGTACCATATGCTATGGTAAAGTCATGAACCAGTAGATACTTTTTTGTTTCTCTTCCCACGTTTTTCTTTTTTTTCCCCCCTTTCCCCTTGAAAAGGAGTAAATTTTACTCAACAAGGAAACAAGTGGCTTTGAAACCTCACCAGAAACAACTTTTCAGGGAAGGCTGCAGCACTAACTGCTCATCTCAAAAGCCATTCTTAGCCCTATCTCCCCACTGAATGATACTGTCACAGCTATGTACAAAGACTTGTATCTAGATCAGAAATGCAAAGAGTGGACTCTACTACCTAGAGCAGCTCCTCTCTCAGAGGAAGGACAACTCTGGGAGCAACAGACTGAGCTCTGCAGTTCACAAGAAGCGTTTACATTGGCACAGTCAAATTTCACCTGCAAGAACAGTACATGGTGCAAAATCCTGCTTGTGAACAAAACCATCTTTACCTTAGATGTGCAGGGCTCTGAAATTCCAATTATGCAGAAGGATGCCAAAAATTTGGTTCTAGGAAAGTGACAGGCAAAATGCAAAGAGCAGCTGCAGCACTGATAAAACAGAGATCATATAGCCTAGCCAGGAACCAGTGCTTCAGGAGCCTTACGTGGGTAACTTGCACCACCTGCTGTCTGTTCCAAAGCAAGCTGTCAGCATCTATTAGGACATGATTAAAGATAGTAAGTGTTAATTAAAAAAAAAAAACCAACAACAAAAAAAACCACTCCTCAGAACCTCTGTTATTTCTGCAGTACATACTCTTGATTAAAGTCACCAAGAAAGATTTTTTGTATCTGAAAATTATAAAGCAAAATTAGGATAGGGACTACAAAAGCTAAAACAGAATAAAGCTTCTTGAAGAGGCTGAAGTTTTGCCAGACAGCAAAAGAGCTGTCTTTTCAACCCACTGTGACTTAGCAAGAAGTTAATAGTTGCGTCATAAATTCTACACTCTTCTGCTTTCCTAGCAGCACACACTAGATGTTGCAGCACTAACTGGATCCAATCCAACAGGACAAAGAGATCAAATGCCTACAGAAAGCCACAACAGTAAAAATATTCTTAGGATATAGGGTCTTGGAGATGCACAAAAGCAGACAAGTCAGACTGCTCTCTTGGCCGGTACAAATACAGCAGGCTGCAGAAGATCCTCTTAATATTAGAGATCAAGGATCCTGTTCATATGGAAATATTTTGTGTGCCAGGCCGCGGAAATAATTGGGCATGATGTAGAAAGGTCAGTGTGAATCTGAAAGGTTGTGAAGTTTAGAAGAAAGACTTCTACTTGTTCAAACATAGTTATACAATGTACAACAGAAGGGAATAATTTTTTTTATTAAAAATAAAACAAACACACACACACACACTTTCTCCTTAGATTATTCCTTATGCAATACCTCCTGTGATGTTCCTCTCCTGGACCTGCTGGGCTAGCAGTACTCATATCTCCTTGTCCTTCACCCATCACCACTCCATCAGATCATCAGATTCAATTGGTCCAAAATACCAGTAGGCATTTACTTCTCATCTTACAATCCACAAAGAACACCAGTTACCAAGGTCAAAGGCTCTTCTTCCCATTGGTCAAGTCTTGGATTTATGTATGACGATTTGCTCGCTCTGCGAGAGGAGCTGCCACTTAGCAGAACCATAAAAAGAGTGTAAAGAGTATAGGAAGATGCATCTACCTTCCCCCCTTGGTAGCCAAAGCCTAAACAATACTAAAATGGTCCCTGAACCACTTAACCTGCAGTTCTCAGACATGCTCACGTTCCCTCTGCAGTTCATGACTTGCATTGCCATTGTACAGTCTTCAGGATTTCCCACTGAGTGTGTCATAGCATTTCCCACTCTCACTACTCCATCCTACTTCCACAGCTCCACAGCTTGTATTCCAAATTCAATCACTGGAGAAGGGGCACTGCCTGTTTCATGTGCAACCTTCACAGATCGATACTTTAATAGAACAACAGGACTCTCACCAGCCCCTGGATCTCCTTTGGGAAGTCATGGACAGACTCTTGACTTTCCTCCTAGGTAGCTGTCAGGTGTGTCCAAGAAGGATGCAGAGCAGTGGACTTTGTGTTTCAGGGTCAGTCATTGCTGCTGTGCAGTTCCAACATCTTCCTCCTCCTCCTCCTCTCCACATTCAGTGTGTCGCAGCAGCAGCTCCAGGTCAGGACTGGAGCTGGACTCTTTGTGCAGCTTCAGTGGTTTTTCACCTGCACGTAGATAGTCCATTTAGTGACTAACTCACTAGAATAACCATGAAACCCACAATTCACAAGAAGCTAGGCCCTGACTTGACTCACAGTGAGGTTACAGGAACAACTACAGAGAAAAAGAAGGGGATTTAAAACCTAATCACCTTTTGAATTAATGGCTTTGAGAATGACATGCAGAGAGATTCCTGAAAGACAGACACCAAAGCCTAGCCAGTTCAAGAGACTGAGGTGGTCTCCCAGCACACGTGTGGCAAGGAGTAAAATGCAGATTTCCTGTGGAAAGAAAAAACATGAGAGATGTCAGGGCGGGAACTGATGGAACAGGCATGAGATATTTTACAGTGCAAGCCTACATCAAGATGCCTATATTAAACTACTAATTTTCCTCAGCATATTCCTCAGTGTGGAGAGTTCTAAAGACAGATTCAGGAAACAGTATCCAGGTCTGAAGCAAGACAGTGTCCTTCTTACCTTCCATTCCTCCCCATCCTCCCAGTATGCGTAAGTATGCATAAGTCACAAGGCCATGTAACTGAGCCTCTCCTAGAGGTTCAGAGCCTCTCCTAGAGGTTCACAGCAAGAACAAAAATAATAATAAGGGATCATTAGGACCCCACCCTTCAAAGGCTATTAGGGATGGCACAACACTTGCTTTCTGGTTATAGCACAAGGAACCATGCCTTACCTTGAAAATGCCAGCAATTGAAAGGGTGAGGCTAGATGTTCTTGAAACCAAGAGGAACTCAGAAAAACCTAGTCCAAAGGCAAGAATTCCACCCAAGAACAACTTCCCTATCAGAGATAGCAGCACTCCTGCTTCATGGAAACGGAAGAGCTTCTCTGACACAGACAAAGGCAGGCCTATGGAACAAGAAAATCAGTAGCGGAGTACCTTTGCCAACACCCAGGATGACTCACAAGATAGGGGTAGGCTGTTCACATGCCACTTTCAGGAAGATGTTGAGATGGTTCTTTAAGGCCTTATTTTCACAAGTATGCCGTGGTACTATTCCTGTGTACTCTTTAATATTTTGCAATACAAAGACCATCTTTGACATTTTTAACTCAAGGTCTCCGACTACTCTGTAAATTTGCAATTATTCACTTATCTTCATGAATCATGTCAGACAACAAACTGCTGAGCAATCTCCCCAATTATTGCAAAAAGCTGCTCTTGCTTTCACCAGTTAACTCACGCACCCTCAAACACGGCAAAGAGAGGGAAGAGTGTCAGGAACATGAGCGGCTGCAGGTGAAACATGGTATCAATGGGGTTCTGGAGTCCTGAAAGAGGAGAATCAGTTACAGAACACAGCAAGCCAGGAGCCTTATTTGCAATGCCCATCCCTACATTGCTGCAGAGGCCAAGCCACTTTCATTGCCCATCAAACACTGCTGTCTCAAGTTTCAAATGGCATTTCTCACATACAAAGTTTTACATCTGCAGCAAGGCTACCACCTCCTCATTCCCCTTCCCATCACCAGCACAGTCACCCACCTCCTAACTCCCTACATACCCAGTTCAGCCTTCTGCATAAGTATCTGTGTGAGAGTCCAGCGAATACCCCCAAGGAAAGAAGCACACAGCACCAGCATGAACCCCTGTGTGTTGAACTGCGTGGACTTGTAGGTGAACATGAAGAGCCCCCCAGCGATGAGCAGAACCACCAGCACCAATGC
Source organism: Rhynchotus rufescens (assembly GCA_032273925.1). Lineage (NCBI taxonomy): Eukaryota > Metazoa > Chordata > Aves > Tinamiformes > Tinamidae > Rhynchotus > Rhynchotus rufescens. Next base: position 27,800 of record JAVCKT010027070.1, on the reverse strand, counting down.
CACCCTCTGGGTGAGAGCAAACACAAAGTCACTACAGAGACTCCTGGAAGTGAACAAAGACAGACACCTCCTCTTCTTCAGATCCATCCACACATCTGCATTCCTCTTCCATTTATACATTTCTCTATGCTGTACAGAATATTTGCCCTATTTGCCTAGACCTAACCTTCTGCCTCCCTAAAGCATTGCACAGAACTCTTACCACTTCCTCCAGTTTGAAGAGTAGTGAAAAGAGCAAGATGAAGATAACAGCAGAGGATTTGGTCATCGTGTAGCTGTAACAACCAGAACACACTGTCAGTTTACTCCAATTCAGTCCTTCCCTGTAAATCACTATTAGGATTTAGACCACCCAGTTCTATATTGCTACCAACAAATTATCATCGTCTTCCATGTGCCAACCTCATGAAGCCACATGCCATCCAAGAAACTGATCCTGACAGAGCACTTCCCAAACCCCAAAAAAGGAATCCTTAGGAGCAAGGGTATTTGTACTCACAGGGAAACAGTAACGTATAGGAAACTCCAGTTACTCAGACCAATATCCAAGGAAGTTGACAGAGCTAAGGAAGCAAAGAAAAAAATCCTGAAGTTAACCTTCTTCCACAGCATAAAAATACCCTGTTACTTGATCAGGAGCACAGAGAGAAAAGCAAACCTAGAAAATAATTGGCTTTATTTAGATGAACTTTTCTATACCATTGCAACCCAGACATTCTCAACTCTTCATATTTCTGTCCTGTTCTTTATGGTTAAAGCAGGGCCCAGCATTGTGGCAAAAGAACTCATACCACACAGAATTCCAGAAACAACTCTTGTCCTCCCTGTGACTGAACGTTATCACAGATTTGCAATATTTAAATTATTTCTGAGCATATCTGTGTGTGATGCCTTGCAAGAAGGCTGCTCCAAGCAGTCTAAAGAGGCAAGTCTGGCAACAAACATCATTAGGGACCCTTAATCCTGGTCCAGCCCTTGCTATAGCCTGTTTTCTCTTGTACAAAGGTGACTGGACCAGAACAACTGGCTACTGCTGTGGTGGGGAGACAGGGCTCAGTGCACGAGCTTCCTTTGCCAGGTTCAGCTGCCATAGTTCTGATAATAACATGAACACACCTGTCATGAAGGCCAAGAAGCTGCCACCCGAAAAAGCTACTGAAATAATATAAATGTGTAACTTACTACTGACATTACTGAGACGAAATAACCCACATAGATAACTTCTGGGTATATTCTATAGTGTTCTCACTTTGTATTCACACACATCATCTCTGGCTCCTTCACCAAACCATGTTCATAAGAGCCTCAACATGCTTTAAGTAGTTTTGTCACAACTGATAATCGTTACTTAAGGCTTAAAAGGAGCAGCTGGTTCCTTCTAAGAGCAGTTATCCCAGAGCAGTTATTGCAGCACACAGGCTGCATCCACGGGGGTGAGGGCTGCCGAGCCACAACCCGCCCTCGTGCCCGCCCGGCGAGCCGCGGGCCCGGGTGGCGCCGAGGACAAGGGCCGCCCGGCACCACTTCCCAGGCTGCAGCTCGGGCCTGGGGGCGCGACCCGAGACAGATGGTTCCAAATCAACCTGTTAACATCACAGCGCCTGCGGGAGCGGCCCGGCCCTCCCTGCCGGCGCGGCCCCTTCCCGGCGCGGCCCCTACCTGCGGGCGCCGCCCGGCGCAGGTAGTCGCCCCAGGAGAGCTCGGCCCGCGGGCGGCCGGTGCAGCAGCGCGCCAGGGCGCGGGCCAGCGCCGCCAGCCCGCAGATGACCAGGAGATGCAGCAGCGTCATGAAGAGCGGGAAGCGGAAGCTCTGCGGGCACCGACAGCGGCCGCCCGTCAGCCCCGCGCCGCCCGCCCGCCGCGGCCGCCCCGCCGCCCGCACCTTCATGAGCCACTTGTTGTAGAAGGTGATGCCGATGGAGAAGCCGTAGTAGAGCAGCACCAGCGCGGCCGCCAGCGCCGCCCGCCCCAGCGCCGCCATCCCGGGCCCGCCGCGCCGCTAACGTGGCCGCCCCGCCCCGCCCCG